>CAUYTI010029579.1:0-10919 GCA_963575145.1 Galago senegalensis | reverse complement strand
CCTGGGCTCAAGTGAGTCTCCTGCCTCCGCCTCCCAAGTAGCTGGGACCACAGGCACCCACCACAACACCCGGCTATTTTTTAGTTGCGGCCATCGTTGTTTGGCGGGCCCGGGCTGGGGATTCGAACCCGCCACCTTAGGTGTATGTGGCTGGCGCCTTAGCCGCTTGAGCCACAGGCGCCGAGCCTTAGTACTTTTTGAAAGGAAAAGAATGCCTATGAAGTTATTATAACTCATGGTAATAATCAGGACTAGTTCAAACTGAGCCAAAAATGTGGCTGGGGTTGAAGTAGAACCTGCAAAGACAAAGGACTCATCTAACTTCTTTTATTTATTTATTTTTTTTTTAGACAGAGCCTCAAGCTGTCCCCCTGGGTAGAGTGCCGTGGCATTACAGCTCACAGCAACCTCCTCCAACTCCTGGGGTCAAGCGAGTCTCTTGCCTCTGCCTCCCAAGTAACTGGGATCACAGGCGCCCGCCACAACGCCAGGCTATTTTTTTGGTTGCAGCCGTCATTGTTGTTTGGAGGGTCCGGGCTGGGGATTTGAACCCGCCACCTTAAGTGTATGTGGCAGGCGCCTTAGCCTGTTGAGCTATAGGTGCTGAGCCAACTCATCTAACTTCTAAGTGGAAAATTAGTGTGAACGTAAAACTCACTGAGGGGTAATTTCACTTGTGTTATCCTTTTTCTCAATCAGTTTAGCAAACCAGCCTAGTACCATGTAGTTCAGCCTACAAAAAGATTACTGAGCAAATCTATTTGAAAAATAAGTATACCCACATATCTTCCATTGGGAAAAACTCCCCAAAACCAAAACCAAACTGCAGCTACCCCATCTGCAGAGTTGTTCAGATTACTCACATGATTGAGAAATTTGCTGTCTCTAGTGGCCCAGCCAATCTGCATGACACCAGAAGTGACCACTGTTACTTCATAGTACCACACACCGGCATCCACACAGAAGGTGCAACGCACGCTTTCAAAAGAGGAGGCATCACAGCGAGCCTGGCAAAACCAAAGAGCACAGTAACACACCATCAGCACCTGAAAACCACCTAAGGTAACTGACCACTGGGAAGGCTGAGTCTATTTTTCCTTACTAAAGCTTCTGGTGGGCTACTGTTTCCTCCTCTGTCCATCCTCAACGACAAAAAGTATGAAACCAAATGAAGTACACTCTATGACTATTTTAGTCTTATTTCCAGGGAGTTCTAATAGGGTTGGTGTTAAGCTTAGAAGGCCTCAAAGATGGCTGCGGTAAGAATTAGCAAAGGCTACTGGCTTCATTTTTAAGTACTAAAAATACTTTGCTTTCATATTAGAGCCTTTTACAAATGTATAAACACTGTTTTCACCTGATGGAGAAGACAAGGGCGTAAGACAAGGTACCTCAATATAATCTGAAGCAAAAAACTGTGTGTACAGCACTTGGCAATACACAGGACCAAAGAATTTACTTGTAGTCATTCTTCAAATAGTCCTTTAATACTGACATGTCTAGTTTCTTATGCAACCTTATCCACAAAATCAGCAACATTTCTTTCTTTCTTTTTTTTTTTGAGACAGAGTCTATCTTTGTCGCCCTTGGTAGAGTGACGTGGCATCACAGCTCACAGCAACCTCCAGCTCTTGGGCTTAGGTGATTCTCCTGCCTCAGGCTCCTGAGTAGCTGAGACTACAGGTGCCCTCCACAACACCCGGCTATTTTTTGTTGTTGCAGTTTGGCTGGGGCCGGGTTTGAACCCGCCACCCTCTGTATATGGGGCCGGCCACCCTACTCACTGAGCCACAGGTACCGCACAGCAACATTTCTTACAAACAGGGAGAAAAGGAAGCATCAAACCTAACACAATTGGTATGTAAGGATTCAAAAAAGGAAGGGCCTCTTTTTGAAACACTGGTCTTTGTATGTTTAGCTGAATAAAATGGCAGAGATTAAAAACAGACATATTTAAACCAGTGAGTAAAAATAGTATAATGTTTACAATAGGTGTTGTACCATGTGGTATACAAAAGAGCAGATAATATCTCCAAATACTCCCTCTCCCATCACCTCTACCTCTAACCAGTTCTCACGTAAGAAATAAACTTCTACCTATTCTGGAAGGCACTCCTTTTGCTCAGAAGTAGGGTATGAAAATGAGATCAAATGATTCCCTTCTCCCACCCCCAGGGTCCATGTGTGGAAGCTTACCTCCAAGCCATGAGGGGAAATCTTTAGGTACTCGCTGACATCATTGCTATTGAGCATGGCTGTAATGCCATTCAAGTCCACTTTCTCATATGTCAGCTGTCTACCTTCTTTTAAAACTGCAAAAGAAAATGAGGTCATGTTTCCAAGGCAGGCTGCTATCGAAAACATCAAAAGCTAGAATCATCTCTGGCTGCCATCCTAGTCGAGGAGTGGAGGTGCTTGTAAATGGCAGAACAGGTGGGGAGACTTAAAACCTTAGCTTTGCTGCTATGCTGCCATCTGAAGACTAATCAAGCAAATGCTAGGAAAGGTACTGCTGGCTTTATGCTTCCTTTCCTTACAGATACTATTTTGCATGAAACATAATCCAAACTGCACTCTTTCAGAATTAGTCTTTAACAGGTACTTCTCTGGCTATGCACTGAGCCCACTCACTATACTGGGGTAGGAGTCGGAGGTTACATGTCCAACTGTGTTTTAAAACAGTTGCTAAATATGGAAGAAGTAGTGAGGATATAGTAGTATAAGTTGAGCACCCATAATTTAAAATTTGAAGTCCAAAATGCTCCAAAACCTGGTATTTTTTGAGTGCTGACATGATGCTCAAAGGAAATATTCAACTTGATAAACGCAAATATTCCAAAATCTGAAGAAATTCAAAATCCAAAACATTTCTAGTCCTAAGCATTTGGAGGAGAAAAAGAGAAAAGTCAGGAACTCTCATGGTGTAGTAACACAATTTGGGTTTTGACAAGCAAAGTTGGGACAGGGAAAAGAGAAAAGAAAGGGAGTTCTAAGTGAGAAAAATAGGTCCAGAGACAGGATTCATTCGGACCTGTTTATAAGATACTGAGGAGAGGCTCAGCACCTAGGGTGTCAGCCACATACACTGGGGCTGGTGGGTTCAAAGCTGGCCCGGGCCTGCCAAATGACAACGACAACTACAACCAAAAAAAAAAAAAAATAGCCAGGTGTTGTGGCAGGCATCTATAGTCCCAGCTACTTGGGAGGCTGAGGCAAGAGACTCACTTAAGCCCAAGAGTTTGAGGCTACTGTGAACTGTGATGCCGCAGCACTCTACTGAGGGCTACATAGTGAGACTCTGTCTCAAAAATAAAAAGATACTGAGGAGATAGTTTGTATAGGAAAGAGCTGGTTAGATAGTAGACAGTGCTATATAACTAAGGGCCTTGATGCAGCAACAAAGAAGGTATGTATCAGTAAAGGTTTTGAACAGGAGAAGAATTCCACCTAATTCTTGTCTGTAAGGTCTCTAGGATACTTTTTTGATAGAATACATCCAACCTACCAGTAAAGATCTTACAAGGACTTAGGCTTATTATTACAAAAGATCAATAAGATAGACTTTTGGAAATGGAAATAGACATTTTAATAAAGAACAACTCCCACTTACAGAGATTGTCTAAACTCCACTGGGCACAGAAACCAACTTGACGTTTCAGATAATCAGGATCATCAGCCCAGGACTCCAATGTGACAAGCCGGTCGCTAATACTGGATTCAGATATAGTCAATTTATTTTCACCTGTTTGGAAAGATGTAATCCTTGAATTAACAATGAAAGAGTATGATGATTTGCTGGGCAGATCAGTGGTGGTAAGGAGTGAGAAGAAGGAATTAGAGAAATTAAAGACTAGAATGGATTTCCATTAAAGGTTCTAGGAATGACACAGCTTTGACTATTTTCTCAAAAGTAACAATTTCATCACTAAATTTTTAGCCATAAACAGTGAGAAACTAGCCAGGCATGGTGGCTTACAGCTGTAATCCTAGCACTTTGGAACACCAATAAGGGAGGACTGCTTGAGGCCAAGATTGCTAGATCAGCCTGAGCTCGAGCCAGACTCCATTTCTACAAAATACAGAAAGATTTGCAGGGCATGGTGGTACACATTTGTAGTCCTAGCTACATGGGAGGCTAAGACAGGAAGATCATTTGCACCCAGGAGGAGTCTGAGGTTGTAGAGGTCTACAATGACACCACTGCACTAGGGTCCAAGTGACAGAGCAAGACCTTGTTTCAAAAAAAAAAAAAAAAATTAAAAAAAAGTGAGTAATCATGGTTACCAAGTTTAGAGTCTTAGGGGAGAGAATCCTGCCTTTGTCCCTGTCACACTTCACTGGCCTTACATTATCTACCCAGACAAAAATAAGAGTGTATGCCTGTCTGATGGGGTTCAAAGTGTAGACTCTAGTAACTAAGAAAAACAAGATTTTTAACACCCAATACATTAATGTAAGACGTCACTATACCTACTTGTCTGTGCAAACTTTTCCAGTGCGATAAGTGCAAAAAGCATGACTGTGGGATGGGACTGTAACTTCTGAAAGACAATAAAAGATATAGAAAAAAATCATTCCCCTGCAGAGGAGGCAAGTTATCAAATTTCATTTTCTTGTCCAATATGTGCTATATATTTTTTGGAAAAGAAAAGTTTTACTCATCAAGTCTCAGTTGATTTGTCTAATAACGTTAGTAATGTGGAACTAAGATAGTCTATTACTCTTGTATTTTTTTCTTGAGGTCACTGGGTTAATTTATAGATTTGGAAATTCCAAAAGTATCTTGTAACTACACTATGTTATTTTACTCAGTAACATTTATACTAGGGTTTTGGTACAGAATAATAGTGATTCTTACATTCATTTAAGCAAGCCAAACAAACCTAGAACTGTGAACTAAAAATGACCTTTGATTCAGAATCCCAAAAAAGACGATTCATCACTACCAAGCTCTAAAGTGATAAATAATGAAATTAGCAATTAATGGCTTAGTTTTTAAACTGTTCCCTGAAAGGAATTCTACGAGTGCTGACAGCAGATGGGAGAGAACAGCAAGTGAGCTCTTTTAGTTACATTTAATTTCATATCACATGAGTTTCCATTTAAGGAAAGGTCTATGTCTAACATCAAGTCTTCTCACAGCCATGCCTTCCCACAGCTGTATCAGGAACCTCCAGAGGAGCTCTAGAACGTCAGATGAGATTCCCAGTCACTTCCTCAGTGTCCACCGAAGTTCTGTAAAGATCATATAAACCACCGCTGGGACTCCCCTGTGCAAGCCTATTCAACCTCCTATTTCTTCCCATCCCCATTCTCAATTCCTTCTGCCTGGTTTTTCAGGCCCTGAACCCTCTCCACCTGGCTAATTACTCTATGGTCCTCTTATCAAAGAATACTATCTTCTCTGATCAGACAATTCTGTCTCTGGGCTTCTGCCTTAGCCAAAACAAACAAACAAACAAACAGAAAACAACCATTTTTTTCCCTCCTCTGGGCACGGTCAAGTCCTAACCTTATGGTCTGTCCCAGCTGAAGTTCCACCTTCATCAGGAAGTCTCTTTTATGACTATCCCAGCCCTCATCATCCATACCACTTACCTCCCTCGTCATTTTGCCCTTGATAACATTCTGTCATCAAATAGAGGTTGGTTGTCTAGTCTGAGTAATTTTGTTCCCTGAACTAACTAGTACAATTAATGAAGGCAAAGGATTGTCATACTACTTCTATATTCCCACAGTACTCACTTAGAGTGGTGTATTTTAAGCACGTATCAAGTAGGTACTGAAAGTCTTTCAGATTGGAGTTTTGAAAAAGGGAAGTGTTCAATAGGCCTTACAAAAAGTAACTTTTAAAAATACAGAGCACTTGGTGGCTCATGCCTGTAATCCCAGCACTCTGGGAGACCGAGACAGGTGGATTATTTGAGCTCAGGAATTCAAGACCAGCCTGAGCAAGAGAGAGACTCTGTCTCTAAAAACAGCTGGCCATTGTGGCGGGCACCTATAGTCCCAGCTACTTAGGAGGCTGAGGCAAGAGAATCACTTGAGCCCAAGAGTCTGAGGTTGCTATAAGCTATGATGCCACAGCACTCAATCCCAGAGTGACTGAGTGAGACTCTGTTTCAAAAAAAATACAGAGCACTCAAGACTGTTGTCTAGTGATATAAGAGATCTGAAAGCACACCTCAGCAAACCACAAGCTTCACAGACAATATATCAAGCACTCCAGAGACAAAAGTCTTTTTTTTTTTTTTTTTGGCCAGGGCTGGGTTTTGAACCCGCCACCTCTGGCATATGGGGCCGGCGCCCTACTCCTTTGAGCCACAGGCGCCGCCAGAGACAACAGTCTTAAGAGCAGCAGCAGAGAGAGGGTGGGTGGGGAGGATCAGAGATTTATATACACTGGGAATCTAACCTGATGGTCTCCTGGCTTGTAATAACACATAATTTTGTTTCCACTGTAGATGTCCCTATTATTATTTGGCAGATTTTAAGGACACACAAAAAAGCCAATCATAGCAACTATGTTAAGACTAAATTTAAAACCAGACCAATTCAGCGGTTTTGCTTATAGTAAGTTCCTATTCTACTCTCTCTTTTCTTTAAACATAGGAGGAAATAAATAAATACTCAGGAAACACATGCAAATAAAATTTACAGCTGATTCCACTCTCTGTGCCAGTGAATTTGCCATTTTGAAAAAATGCCCAATTCTATATAAAAATAACTAGCTTTGATGTCTCACTTACCAGACATTGTAGCAAATATTCCAGTATTCCTGGGCTAAGTAAACCTATGCTTGCAGGACCTAGACAAATACAACAAACACTTGATGTAATTAAAAGTGCCATGTTATTTTTTTTTTTTGCCATATTATTTTTAATCACTAATAATCAAATTGACTTGATAGAACTCTTTACCTTCTAAGTACTATGATGCACATTATCTTTTTTAAGCCTCCTGCTCTTAAGTAGGGAATAGCATCATCCCCATTTCACAGTAGAGCACCTGAGCCCACACAGTGAAGTGACTAACTCTGGGGCACTCAGGCAACACAGGCAGAATTGGAATCAGTATCCATGGGTTCTGATTTCTTCTTCTTCTTTTTTTTTTTTTTTGAGACAGAGCCTCAAGCTGTTCCCCTGGGTAGAGTGCTATGGCATCACAGCTCACAGCAACCTCCAACTCCTGGGCTCAAGCAAGTCTCCTGCCTCTGCCTCCCAAGTAGCTGGGACCACAGGCACCCGCCACAACGCCCGGCTATTTTTTTTTGGTTGCAGCCGTCATTGTTGTTTGGAGGGACTGGGCTGGATTCAAACCCACCACCTTAGGTGTATGTGGCTGATGCCTTAGCCACTTGAGCCACAGGCGCCGAGCCTCTTTTCTGATTTCTAATCCATTTTTTCTCCTATAGATACATGGTGTAACCAGCTGACCTATGAACCTGTACTTTGTTGCTAACTTTCCTAAACTAGGTAATATTCATAAACAAATAACTCTTGCTCAGGAATTGCTCCTATGTTGCATGCCTTTGTAATCTAGCTAAATTTATTTATAAAGTATGCATGTTTAGTGTATATTATTATATACATATATATATGATCTTTGTTATACTAAATTTAATTTTCCCTTATTCTTAATTTTAAAGGAAATAAGTACAACTTTTTTCCTTTGAAGTTTCCTTCTAAAAACCCACAAAGCTAAATTAGATTGCATTTACCTCTGTGGCATTCCAGTAATTTTCTTCCAGTTAGACCCTGTCCCTCAATTATTTATTTATTTATTTATCTATCTATTTTTGAGACAACTCTTGCTGGCATAGCAGATTCGATCAAAGACCAGCAATACAAATTTCCCCTTAATGTCAAACAATTTAAGATCTTCCCCTGTGGAGCATCTCAGAGTTACCTGCTAGTTTTTCTGCCAAACAGCCTAGGACCGCAGATGTGTTCCTGTGTTTGGCAGGATGGCCTGCATCCTGGCAAGCTACTTCTCCATTTAAATTGAGAATTTCAGTCAATTTCTGGAGTGCATCCTAAAACAAAAATGTATAAGTGGATTTCCTATATATTCATACTACTCAGGTTGTTTTTCCAGGTTAATTTTTTGAGACAAAACCTATAACCAGTTGTTAAATAAACTCAGAATAACAATACAAAAATTATATAATATACCCTAATGATACCATTTTTCCTTCCTTTTAAGACAGTCTCACTATGTCGCCCTGGGTAGAGTGCCATGGCATCACAGGTCATAGGAACCTCCAACTCTTGGGTTTAAGTGATTCTTTTGCCTCAGCCTTCCAAGTAGCTGGGACTACAGACGCCTACCACAGTGCCTGGCTATTTTTGTTGTTCTCATTGTTGTTTAGCAGGCCCAGGCCAGGTTCGAACCCACCAGCCCCGGTGCATGTGGTTGGTACCCTAACCACTGAGCCAATGGTACCATTTTTCTTTTTCTTTTCTTTCTTTTTTTTTTTGAGACAGTCTTACTATGTCACCCTTGGTAGAGTGCTGTTGTGTCACAGCTCACAGCAACCTCCAACTCTTGGGGTTAAATGATTCTCTTGCCTCAGCCTCCCAAGTAGCTCGGACTATGGGTGCCCACCACAATGCCCAGCTATTGTTTGTTGCTATTGCTGCAGTTTGGCCAGGGCTGGGTTTGAATCTGCCACCCTCAATATATGGGGCCGGTGCCCTACTCACTGAGCCACAGATGCCGCCCATGATACCATTTTTCTTTCTTTCTTTCTTTTTTTTTTTTGAGACAGAGCCTCAAGCTGTTGCCCTGGGTAGAGTACTGTGGCATCACACCTCACAGCAACCTCCAACTCCTGGGCTCAAGTGATTCTTCTGCCTCTGCTTCCCAAGTAGCTGGGACTACAGGCACCTGCCACAACGCCCAGCTATTTTTTGGTTGCAGCCATCATTGTTTGGTGGCCCGGGTTGGATTCGAACCCACCAGCTCAGGTGTATGTGGCTAGTGCCTTAGCCACTTGAGCCACAGGTGCTGAGCCATGATACCATTTTTTATGAGAAGTATTATTTGATCAATCTGAAAGTTTTCTCTGAATGACTAAATTCCATTTCATTCAAAATATACTAGTTGTATCAAATACAGCTGGTGCCAAAAATGTATACGTATTTTCAGAAGGGAAAAATCTGTTTTAAAATTGTAATACTCGGCTCAGTGCCTGTGGCTCAAGCAGCTAAGGCACCAGCCACGTACACCTGAGCTGGTGGGTTCGAATCCAGCCTGGGCCGTCAAACAATGATGGCTGCAACCAAAAAATAGCCGGGCATTGTGGCAGGCACCTGTAATCCCAGCTACTTGGGAGGTGGAAGCAGGAGACTCACTTGAGCTCAGGAGTTGGAGGTTGCTGTGAGCTGTGATGCCATGGCACTCTACCCAGGGTGACAGCTTGAGGCTCCTGTCTCAAAAAAAAAAAAAGATGTTAGAATCCATATTTTAAAAAAAAAGGATTCTGTCTTGTTGCCTGTGGCTCAAGCAGCTAAGGTGCCAGCCACATATACCTGAACTGAGATGGCGGGTTCAAATCCAGTCCAGGATGCCAAACAACAATGATGACTGCAACCAAAAAATAGCTGGGCATTGTGGCAGTGCCTATAGTCCCAGCTACTTGGGAGGCGAAGGCAAGAGAATCACTTGAGCCCAGGAGTTGGAGGTTGCTGTGAGCAGTGATGCCACTGCACTCTACCCAGGGTGACAGCTTAAGGCTCTGTCTTGAAACAAACAAACAAACAAAAAAAGGATTCTAGACTAGGGCAATGGAAGTTTGATACCTATGTTCCATGTAAGGGATAATCACAGTCATACTGATCTTCAATATGTTTAAGAACCAAAAGTACTTTTGATTTTTCCTCTTAATAGGAATAGAAAACATTCTAAAAATGTTAGTTATGAGAAAATTACTTTGAGAAAGAAAATCAGCAAAGACTGCCACTTCAGATATAAATGGTTCTATTTTTAACATTAAAAAATTTTAATTAAAGCCTCATAGTAAGTTATTAATAAAGAATATAACAGTTCATTAGCAATAAAATACAAATTTACATAATGAAATCAAAACTGAATAAAACAGACCCCAAACATACAAGGAGGAAATGCATTATATCAAATGTTCATTGTGGCCATTTATCCTGTGCTTAAGCAGATGAGTTTCATAAAAGATAAACATTAACTTACTTTAGTGGGCAATGGACATTCATCTAGTAACAAGGTTATAACAGCTGGTCCCAATGGATCTTCCAATGGAATAACTCTAATTAAAGACTGGACAACATCCAACCATCCTTCATCTAAGAGCAAATGAAGAAGATCACATGATGGAGTCACTGTTTTAAAAATGTGGAAACATATAACTTATAAAGTCATACAAAATGACTTCATTTTAAAAGAAATACTTTTGTTCTTCATTCTGTAGCTTTTATTTAATTAGAAATAGGGTCTTTCTCTTTTGCCCAGGCTACAGTACAGTGGTGTGATCACAGCTTACTGAAACCTTAAACTTCTGAGCTCAAGCGATGCTCTTGCCTCGGCCTCCCAAGGTAGCTGGGACCAATATACTCTCAGTTAATTTTCATTTTGTGTAGAGATGAGGGTCTCACTACATTGCCCAAGCTGGTCTTGAACTCCTAGCTTGAAGTGGTCCTCCGGCCTTGGATTCTCAAACTGCTGGGATTACAAGTGTTAGCTATGTAAACCCAGCAGGCATTCTGCAGCTTTTTTTTTTTTTTTTGAGACAGAGCCTCAAGCCATCCCCCTGGGTAGAGTGCCGTGGCATTACAGCTCACAGCAACTTCCAACTCCTGGGCTCAAGTGAGTCTCTTGCCTCCGCCTCCCAAGTAGCTGGGACCGTAGGCGCCCACCACAATGCCCGGCTATTTTTTGGTTGCAGC
>CAUYTI010029578.1:0-57026 GCA_963575145.1 Galago senegalensis | reverse complement strand
CCTCAGAATGGGAGAAGATATTTGCAGGTATGTCTCTGACAAAGGTTTAATGTTTGTTATCTTGCATATTGTATTTTAGATCACTTATAATTGCAGAACTCAAGTATGACCTGAGTATTACATTTTAATACAGTTTTTCTTCCCTTTATTAAAGTGCGTACACATTTTTTGGCACCCTCTGTATACGAGAAACCCTGTCTGTAGTATCATTGCTATTCCTTACAGTAATTTTGTGCAAAACTATTAGCACTTTATGGTATCTGTACAATTTTGTCTGTGCTATCTTAGTGAAGCATTGTTTTTCATCATGATAGTTGTATGAAATACTGTGGGCAGTTAAACACACAAGAATAGTGTTATGGTAAGGGTTGGTGTCTGTTTTATGTTACTATAGTTTTAGAGTAGATGTGGTCCTATGTAGCAATAATGTTAAGTATCTTAGAGTTAAAGTTAGCTTTAGATTTAAATTAAGAAAAATATTTTGGTTTAATTTAAGATAGAGTAAGCCACTTGGAAGCCAACAGTGTGATTATATGGGAATATTTGATGTAGAGAATACATTATGTCAGAAAAAGAAAGAAAATCCATGGGTCAGAAAATGTTTTTTTGTTTAAGGATTATCAAGAATGCCAATTTAGGCTAAAACTGAGTTAGCAAAGTTTAGACTGAATAGGAAAGAAAGTCATAAAAAGTGACAGAGACCAGGTAACGTGGGTTTTACACATTAGAACTACTATAAAAGATCAGAGTTTCATTTTTATTCTAATTGGAATAGAGGTTCATAAAAATGTTTTATCATGTGAGTAAATGTAGGATAAGATGCTGAAAGATCTCTGTAGTTCTACATGGAGAATATATTCTATTTTTTCTCTGAGACTAATTTTCATTCAAAATGGGGTTTTGAAGTCTCATATTCTCTGGGGATTTCAGTCAAAAATGAAATCTCATTTTAATCCTCCCAGCACCACCACTGGAGAAAAATGTATAGAAAACAATATTGATCCTGTGAAGAAAATGGCAGTATTTACAAGTCCTTGGGTCAAATATGTGTAACTTATTTCACACATTAACCAGATTTCTAATTGGTTTATTTCACAAATTTCTGAGACCAAGGGGTAGTGTTTATCTCTGAATAGCATCTGTCAATATATATTCAAAGAGAATCTAGAGAAAACATTGGCCAGTCATGTATGCCTGATTTCTACTGGCTGATGAGGCAAAAGGCGAGTAATCTTAAAACAACACCTACCTCTGGTGATTTAAATTAGAGATGACATGTCTAAATTTTAATTAAAATCAAAATTAAAACCAAAAGACAGCAAGTAAGGCTGGAGCATCCCTTAGGCAATTAAAGACTGCCTTCCAATTTATTAAATTTCACTAATAAGTTAGACAAATAATTTTGTTGTCTTGTCTTTTCCATTACTCACAGCTCATGTTATGAAGACTTTCACATTTTCATTGGCTCTTATAACACTTTGGCAATGTCCAAAAAGCAAAAATGTGTGGACAGTTACAGAAGTTTGGGAATCAGATTCTGCAATTTTCTCATCGTGTTTCATACATACTAATTGAAGATTATAAGTACTATTCCAACCAGTATATAGAAATAACTGATCCAGGACTAAGTTTAGCTGACTTTTTAAAAATAATATTTGTACATTATGCACGTTGTCTGGAATTTTTGTGACTATTTAGGTATTTTTTTTATCATATCAGGGGATGCTAGCATGTTTTAAATGCTGAAAGTGTGATTAAATATATTTTTCCTTCATTTTATCTGCCACGTTATATTTTTAATCTATCACTACGGAAATAGTAAAACTAAAGAAAAATTAAAATAGAGGCTTAAACTGTTTAAAGAGTGAAGTGACTTTTATAAAAAAAGAGTTACCTGTAAAGTTTTAAATAATTTGAAATAGATTTATCCCATTTTTGAATTTTTCTGAATAATATATCCTATAATCCATGGATAAACTATTCTAGTCAAAGCATGAAATGTCATTTTGATTTTGGAAACAACATGTGGATATCAACTTGGGATTAGAGAATATCCCTCAACAGAAACATCAATTTGAACAACTATCCATGTACAGAAGTACATAAGAAGAGGTAAGGAAATCTGGTGAAAGATGAAAGTATCTGGTTATAGTAGAATAACAAAAAAAGAGACATTGGAGAAGGTAGAAAGGACATTTTGACATTACCTGTTATCACCTCTCTCCCAACCACAGCAGCATAGTATAAAAAAAAGATAATGAATTAGTCCATTTTGCACTGTTATGAAAAAATGACTGAGGCTAGTAATTTATGAAGAAATGTGGTTTATGGTCCATCATTCTGCAGTCTGTATGATAACCATGGCACCAGCATCTGCTTCTAGTGAGGGTATCAGTGGGCTTCCAACCAAGGTGGAAGGGGAAGGGGGGGAGGTGTGTCACATGGCAAGAGTGGGCACAAGAGAGATTGGTTGTGGCACTACGCTCTTACACAATAACTCTCATATGAACTAAAAGTGAGACCCACTCATTATCATGATGGGGTCACCAGGCCAATCATGAAGAATCTGTCCCCTGTGATCCCAAACCTCCCATCAGGTCCCACATTCAACAATGGGAATCAAATTCTACGTGAGTTTTGGAGAAGCCAAACATTCAAACTCTATCACATATTATATCACAAGTAAGCTTAGAACTTTGACTTGAAGTTGATATAGAGCCTGCCAAAGTAAAACACAGCAATGGATAAACTCTCATGGCCTCTGACTGCAGAGTGGTATTTGAAGACTGAACTCCCAGACCTGCCCCAGCACCAGATGGAAACTTGTCACTCTTGCAAACAGACTAAAGCTCTGGCCTGAATCATAGATGACTGAATACAGCAGTTTTAGGCCCGAAATAACTCACAGCAACAGGCAAGTGTCAGAGGTCATGGGATTTAGGCAGTCCCCCATGCTGCCTTGGCCTTGTCAGCCTTGCGATTCTGGCTTACTATTGCTCCAGCAATGCTAGTCTTTGGTTGAGGGCACCCCCAGCAGCTCTAGTGATCATAGGCTTAGAAGCCATACCAGACAACCTAACCAGAATCTCTGGAGAGGCTTACTGTTAAAGAAGGTGCCCCTCAAATGCCAGACTACAAAAACTGAAATAAGTCCCTAATTCAGTAATGTACATACAGTAGGTATCAATGTACAACCATAAGCTTCAAGAACTATCAGGGAAATGTGATGTCACCCAATGCAGAAAATAAGTTGTCAGTGACTGACCTAACAAGATGGGTTATGTGATATGCCTGGAAGAGAATTCATTCAAAATAGCGATTTTAAGGAATATCAGCAAATTTCAAGAGAATACACAGAAAAACCACACGACAAAATAGAAAAACAATAAGTGACCAGAATGAGAAATTTAAGAGAGAGATTAAAATAATTTTTAAAAGAGGCAAACATAAATCAAGAAGATAAAAATATAATGAATAAAATAAAAAATACAATAGACAGCCTAAAATAGTGGAGTTGGTTGGTTGAGAAGATAAAAAATAATTGACAAACCTTGAGCTAGACTAGTGAAAGAAATAGACTCCAATAAATAAAACCAGGGTTCAAAAATCAGAAATTACAACTGGTATCATCAAAATACAATGTATCATGAGACTACTATGAACAAATACATGCCAACCTATTCCTGAAGAGATAAAATCCACCAAGACTGAATAATAAAGAAATGGGAAACTTGAACAGATCAATGATGATAAAGGAGATTGAATACCTAATAAAAATTCTCTCATCAAAGCAAAGCCCAGGACCTACTGGCTTCACTGCTGAATTCCACTAAAATATTTAAATAAAATCTAACATCAATTCTTCTCAAACTATCTCAAAAAAATTGAAGAGAAGGGAATACTTGCAAATTCATTCCATGAGGCCAGAATTACCCTGACATAAAATCCAATGATAAAACAGAAAAACAGATCAACCAATAACCCTGATGAAGATAAATGCAGACTCCTCAAGAAAATATTATCAAACCAAATTCAATACAATATTAAAAAAAATCATTCACCTGTGATCAAACAGTAGTCATCTCAGTGACACAAGGATGGTTAAGCATAAGTGATTAATAAATATATATTACATTGACTGAATCATATAAAAAATAATATGACTATTTCCATAAATGGAGAAGAAACATTTGACAAAATGTAACAAGTTTTTTATGAATAAAAACTCTCAACACCTTAGGTACAAAAGCAATGTACCTGAATGGGATATATCTCCACAAACCCATAGATAACATCTTACTAAATAGCTAAAATCTGGAACAGAGCAAGAATGCCCACTTTTTCACACTTCTATTCAACATAGGGCTGAAAGTCATATCCAGAGCAATTAGGAAAGATAAAATAATAAAATGTATCCAAATTGGAAATGAAAAAGTTAAATTGTCTTTGTTTGCAGAAAACATGATCTTAAATATAGAAAATCTTAAAGACACACCAAAATATCTTAGGACTAATAATAAATTCAGTAAAGAATTTTGTAGAATGCAAAATCAACATGCAAAAATTAATAATAGTTATATATACTAATAGTACATAATCATAAAAGATAAATTTTAAAAAGCATTTACAATAGTTACATAAATAACAAAATACTTAGGAATAAATTTAACCAAAGAAATGAAAGGGCTCTACCATGAAAATTATAAAACTCATGAAAAATTACAAAAAGACATAAATAAAGGGAATGATATCCTACACATATGATTTGCAAGAATTAATATTGCTAAACTGTCATTCATATTATCCAAAGCATTTGAAATGTCTATTGAAATATTAGTGACATTCTTTGCATAAACAGATAAAAATCTTAAGATACATATGGAATCACACAAGACTCTGAACAGCCAATGCACTATTAACCAAAAAGAACAACTCTTTAGACATCATACTATTTGACTTCAGAATACATTATACAGTTTGATATAGTTATCACAGTAGAATGGTACTGGCATAAAAACAGAATTATAGACCAATTGAACAGAATTGATATCCCAGGAAAAAACCCACACATTTACAGCCAACTGATTTTTAACTAAGGTGACAAGAAGAAACTTTGGGGAACTTCTAGTCTCTTCAATAAATGGAGTTTGGAAAACTGGATATCCACATGTAGAAGAATGAAATTCCTCTATCAAAATTATATCAAAATAAATCAAACATATGGACATAGACCTGAAACTATGAAACTACCAGAAGACTACATAGGAGGAAAGCTCCATGATGTTAGCCTGGGCAATGATGTTTTTAGATATGATCTTATAAACACAAGAAACAAAAGCAAAAATAGACAAATGGATTACATCAAGCCAAAACCTTCTACATGGCAAATGAAACCATAAAGAGACAATATACAGAATGAGAGAAAATATTTGCAAACTACACATATGATAATGGGTTAGTATTCAATAACTCAAAAACAACTCAATAGCAACAAAACAATTTTTTTTTTTAAAGAAGACAGACAATTGGCCAACAGGGATATAAAAAGTGTTCAGTATCACTAATCATATTGAAAATGTGAATCAAAACCATCAATGTCACCTCACTCCTTTTACAATGGCTAATATCAAAAAGACAAAAGAGCAAGTCTTGGTGAAGATATGGTAAAAAAGAACACTTTCCCACACTGTTGAAGGCAATTTAAATTAATAAGGTTGTTATCAAAAACAGTATGGAGGTTCCTCAAAAATTAAAAAATATATATATAATTAGCACATGATCCACCAGTCCCACCCTAAGAGTAGGAGCCAGGGCAGAGAATGGATTTTGCTGCTTTAATATAAAGTGCAAGTGTTAAAGTAAACAATTCTCAAGCAGAGACTTGCAGACAAGAATTGGCCTCAAATAGCTAGTCAGTTATCTCTGCCACCTTACATGAACTTTGAGTAATTAGTGTATCATTTATATTGTGGTTTCAAAATTTCTCCATCCTTAAAATCACTGTGACAGTCGAGACAACCATATAAATTATGAAAATAAGAGGGAATCCAATTCTACAAATTACTACCCAGATTTTTAGTAAAAGCCAACCATTTGGCCTTGGATATTCCTCCCCTCAATAAATAAGGCTCCAAAAGATCTGAGACTACCAGCACCTCTAAGGGAAGCTGCTCTTTTTTGAACACACTCACCTGTCCTTGTTTTCTAAAAGTGTACTTTGGCTTTCAATAAAGATTTTACTTGCTTGGCTTACCTGTTTAATCCTGAAATTCTTTTCTGTGATAAGCATCAAGGACTTGGAAAAATGTCCACTTGGAGAACATTCACACCACTGCTTGATATGTATTCAAAGAAAATGAACTAAACGTGTAACAGAGGTATCTGGACTCCATTATGTGCAATCACCAACATATGGAATTAACCCACATTTCTCTCAATATATTAATGGATAGAAAAAATGTGATCTTAGACGTGTCCTTCATGTCTGCAAATTCTGCATTTGCAGTTTCCACAAACCTTGAAATTGTTCTATCAAAAATGGTTGGAAAAACAATAAAAATAACAATATAACAATAATAAATGACACTAATTGAAACACAGTATAATAGTGTAAGCACAATTTACATAGCTTTTATATTGTATTACGTATTAGAAGTAATATAGAGATGATTTGGAGTATATGGGAGGACATGCATAGAGTTAGACATAAATACTAGTCCATTTCATATTAGACAATTGAGCATTCTTTGAATTTGGTATCTGCAAGGCGTCATGGAACCAATCCTCCATAGATATGGATGGACAACTATAGACACTTGAAATACTACTCAGATATGAAAAAAGAAAAGTCTTTTGTTTACAGTAATATAGATGAACCTGGACAGTATTATGCTAAGTGAAATAATCCAGGCACAGAAAGAAAAATATCACATGCTCACACTCGTCAGAGGTCTAATAAAAGGTGATTTCATAGCAAAGAGTGGAGTACTGGTAACCAGAGGCTAGTGTGGTTAGTGGGGTGGGAGGGTGATACCTATAAGATAAAATATGATATACCTATATGACATAAATATGACATAATGTGATATAAATGTGATATGATATACCTATGTGATATAAATATGATATCTATGTGAAATAATACATTTCTTAGTTAGCTGTATCTAACCATTCCACAAGAAATATATGTGATAAATCATTCTTATATAATAAATACATACATTTTTATGACAATTAAAACATAAAAATTCCATTTGAGCATGTTTTTCCACTGATTTATTCAGTATTATGATTATAGAAGTTGTTTTCTATATTAATACTTACATATTATGAATGACTAAAATCAGGCATAAGACTGAAAATAAATTAAGTATTCTCTATAAATTCAATTCGATGTTTAAACCCAGTAACAGGGAAAAAAAGAAAAGATTATGTTGTCTGCTTTTGTACTGCAATTATCAAGAAGTACAAGAAATACTTGACATTCACATTGAAAATAGGTACTCAATATGTATAAAAGTGCTTGATTTACATAGAGACTTTTCTCCAAGTAACTCAACATTTACTTTTCAAGATTCAGCTCTGTGGGAATTTACCAGATGCTTTACATTGAGCTAGTTGCCACATGAAGTACAAAATAGTAAAAGACAGTACTTTTGCCCTCACAGAGCTTATAATAAAATGGTGAAACATTATACATACACATGAAACAGTCACCAACCCAAGGCAGTATCTGATTAAACATCATATTAGATGATACGGCACATGAGAATCAATGGGGACAGCAGGGAGAAGGAAGATCGTTTAAGTTGATGAAGTGAGAAGCAATTACCAGAAGGTGAGGGGAGGAGGATAACCCCGTTATTACCTCTGCTAGAGGCAACATCACCGAGGAAGAAGATGACTGGCTCCCAACCCTGGTGTCACAACTTACACAACTTACAAGGTGGGTGAAAAACTTTCTGCAACTCAATTTCACCATTTAAAAAATTGAGTGTAATATACCTATAAATCAGGGTTATGTAACACGGGAAAGAAAGGAAATATACAGGAAAGGACCTACCATTGTCGTAGGAAATAATAACACTCTTATAGCAATTATTTTTCTAGGAAGAAGTTCAAATACAAATTCAATTTATATGGCCATCTATTCTTTTAAAAAGACATCTTGACTTACATTAAACTTTTCTCATTCATCCATTTTCATATTTCAAAACACAAAAGAAATTCACAAGTATTAGAACTTAAAAAGATACACAAAAAATTAAAGTAACTACTTGCAGGTATAGAATATCTGGCAATTTTCTATAAAGATTCTAATACGTCCATTAAAATATTGCAATATATTTGCTGTTCTGAAAAAGTAGTGAACATCCAAGAGGATTTGACCTGTGGAACTGCATCTGTCTTAATGGAAAAACGGGCACTCAAGGATAAGAACAGCTACGACAGTCTACATCAGGAAAGCCTATTGCCATGTTGGGTCTAATCAGTGGACTGAGTTTCATGGGTAAAAACCCACATGCTGGGAAGAAATAGAATAGACAATAAAAAATAGAGCCTCAATTTTATACAATCCAGTATATTAGGCCCAAAGTAAAGGAAAGGCCTAGCACTGAGAATAAACTACATGTATACACATATCTAATTGCTTAAACCAGGCTCTGAGGATAATTCTGGATATTTAGGGAAATGTATAAAGTTCAGAAGTTGAAAACAGAGCCAACTTCAGACTTGTAGCAAGCATGATCTAAGGTTTGGATTTTGCTATTGATACTCCAGTCTTCAAGATTCAAAGGGGACATCATTAGTATTTACACCAGGATTAAGGTCATAAAATGGGACTGTTGCCATACAGTGGTATGTAGGACACTCCTTCCTAAGTCCTACTTGGTCAATTCCCAGAACGTGGAGTGGAGTTGCATTTGCTCCATATGTGATAAGAACTTAAGGACAGATAATCCTGAAACCCAAAGACTGATTACTAGGAAGATACATATCAACACAAATGATTATGGTAGAGACAGATTGACAAAGTTATGAGATTTTGACAATAAGTACATATGCACTTTAAAAAATACAGTGATTCCATTTTAATAAAACAAAATTCTACCTTTGTAGTGTAATGTAAGGGCCACATAGTTCGTTACAAAACTTGATTGAAAATATATTTCTATGTTTCTATTCTGTAAAGCTGTGATTTTCTCTATCAAAAGAAACATAAAATTTTCATGCTGAGGGCAGCACCTGTAGCTCAGTGGGGAGGGTTTTGTCCACATACACCAAGGCTGTAGGTCTGAACCTGGCCCGGGTCAGCTAAAACAATGACAACTGCAACCAAATATAGCTGGCGTTGTGGCAGGCGTTGTAGTCCCAGCTACTTGGGAGGCTGAGGCAAGAGAATCACTTAAGCCCAAAGTTTGAGGTTGCTGTGAGCTGTAACGCCACAGCATTCTATCCAGGGCAACAGCTTGAGAAGCTCGAAAAAGAAAAAGGAAAAAAAATTCATGCTGAAAAAGTAATTTTGTTTTTCATTTGGAACAGCCATGGATCATTTTAATAGCTAATAAATCCCTTTTCTGTTTCTAATCTCTAAAAGTCAAATGCCAACATACTGTGAGCAATGTTGTTTAGAAGTATTTGATTTTCAGGCCTGTAGTACTCTCACTGTTAGCATGGCAAGCCCATTTGAAAACCACACTATCAATTTTTACTCAGAGGGCCAAAATGCATATGAAAGCCATTTGAAATAAAGGAATGTGAACCATGAAACAGGAATGAAGACAGCAAAATGATTTTTTTTTTTTATTTTGGCCTTGGTAATGTTCTTGCAAATTCCTGGTAATACTCTTTAAATATTTTGAAGTAATATTTAAATTCTAAGAATGTTTTTCTAGAGCTGACATGGCATACACCTAAATTGTGACAATTACCTAAAATACATTTGTGCTCACATTGCAAAGATTTATTCAGATGTGAAAGAAAAAGAGAAATAGGAAGATTAGTGTGTCCTTGACTATTTCATGTTTAGTGAAATATTTTAATCTTTTTTTTTAAAAAAAAACAGTGTAAAATATACCAAATAGCTAACAAGATTTAGCCAGATTACAAATTTATAGATAGGTAAAACAAAATAAAACAAAGCCAGAAAATACGCATTATTTGTTATCATTGATTAGAACAAATCTACCTTGCCAAATTATGTCTCTGAATTTTAAATTATGTTGATCTGATCACAATTTGTACAGGACTATGTTAATACTACTCTTTATTTTATGCTTGTCAAAGGAATAGTTGTCAAGATTACATTACTTATTTGGTTTATAGAAACAAAAATCAAATTGGATGCATTCTTTAGGCTTTTGTTTGTTTTTTGGCATCTTTTGATGTTGACCTAGATTGAAATTTTAGTTAAAAAAGTGATTGCGCAGTATAATGTCCTGAAAGCAAATCTGGCATGTCCCTCTATGTTTCAGCTCTATAATTATTTCAAGGACTAGACATTGAGAAAAAGAAAATAAGAAATGTAAATATTTTGATGATAGTTTAAATGTGCCATATGATTATTTTTTATCGGACTCATGAGTTTTCATATTTCCTTTTTTTTCTATTTTCTTTTAAATTAAATGAGTATTAAACTTAATTTGTTGTTATAGTATTACCTTAAGTATTCCAAATTTATCACAGTCTAGTTTGAATTAATATTAATTTATATATAATAAAAATAACTTATAAAAGTATATTCACTTCACCAAATAACTTATAAAAGTCTATTCACTTCACTGTCCTTTATTTTTCTTGCTACTTCATCAAATATTTCACTTCTAGATATGTCATCAACACAATTATTATATGTGCTTTATGCAGTTGTACTAATGTAAGTAATCAGACTGTCAAATTATAGCTGATCTATTAAGGAACTTCTGTGGTATCAAGCTTTACTATCATCTAAAGGATAGCCAATCTTTGACTCAGACAAAGCAGAATTTTGCTAAAAAATCTCATTTACCCCACACATTGGATCCCTGATCTAAATCAATCATGAGGCCCCCAAGTGAAGTTTTCGGTAAGAATTCTACTTAAGTACAAAACTTGTGTTATTATATCTCAGAGTCTTGAATTTCTTGTGCAACATTCTTCAGGAATATATTCCTTTCCTCCATCCAATCTCCTCCCTCCTGTCCATGACTCCATTTGGCCTGCCTGCCTTCCTTCCTTCCTTCCTTAACAAAATTAATTTTAGCTAGGGACTTCTTCCTAATATCATCTAATAAGTAAGGAATCTTTGAGAAAATATCATTAGTCTATTTTCCCCACAGGCCATTGGCACGTACATTATATTAAGTCACCTGACTTCTACTATTTCCTCTGGGTGCATTCCCAAATTAAAATGAGTAAATGGATGGCAAGCCAGTTGCTGTAACTGATTCTTCAATAGCTATTTGTCTTAAAAAAAAAATTGAGAGCATAGATTTCTAGCTCGACTTAAAGTTTTTATTTTTATCAGCACCTTAGAGACGTCCACTCATTGTCTTCTGTGTTGTATCTGGCTAGATGCGAAGATAGCTGCATTTACTACTGGTTTTGCTTCCTAATATGTAATATCCTATATGTGTTACATTTTTTGTTCTTCCACTCTCTTCTCTTTATTATTGGTCATCAGATATTTCTCTTTGATGTGCTTCAGCATGGACTTTCTCTACTATTTCTTTCTCCCTCTTGCTCTCATTCAAAAATCTGAGTTCATTTTTTCCTGCTTGGGGATATTGGTGTTCTTCAATCTGTAGTTAAGTATTATATTTAACACTGTAGGCTAAGAATTTTCATCACATTTGGCCGTTTAGCCTTCCTATCTTTCCCTTATTTTTACTCTCTTTTTCATCTGTTTTTATAGTAACACATATTTTAGAACATATGGTATTAACCCACAAGTCAGTTAAGCTACACTTTTTTCTTTAAAGTATTTATCTTTCTCCTTTACTTTAGATGATTTCTATTGATTTATCTTTTGGTTCACTGATTTTTTTTCCTGCAACATTCACACTACCATTAAACCTAATCAATTCTTGTTCTTAACTTCAGTAATTTTCTATTTAATTTATATTTCCAGTTATTATTTTTACTTTTAGGATTTATACTTCCCTAACAAAATTTCCTGTTTCTATTCATCTTGTAATTTTCAAAATTTATTGACAGTATTAGAGAACATTGGAGACTAATATAACAATGTTCCCTCTGTTTATATGACATTTTCTTCTTGTATTTGATGGTTAAAGTGAGAGGTTGTTCATTGAGATTCCTCTGGCATTAAGTCAACATGAGGTTGGGTCATACTTTATTAGATTATTAAATTAACCTTCGATTAGGTCAACTATATTAAATCTACATGTGATTAACACAATCCTCAAGTGATATAGCTAATGCTTTTGTGATTTTGTCAGTTTGGGGGCAGTAAATGCAATGTGTTGGGTATAGAGTTACATATACTTTGAATTCCTTTCTGATAAATGGATTTTTTTCCACTGGTGCCCCTTTGGAAAAATCTGAGGCAGGAGACACAGGGTGGATTGGTTTTTCTTTCAGGGCTTTTAACTGCTCAAACTGTCATGCTAGCCTATACTTTCATCAGAGGATCAGGTGATTTTCCCTTAGTTTGTGAGCAATCTCCCTCTGGAGCAGGCTTCCAGGATCCAGAGATGGAACATCTTCTTAGTTATGGTTGACAGAAAACTAGTCTGGGGACATCTGAGTGCAATTCAGCAGCTTAACAAAGTCAGGATATCAGCAGAGTTAGAGAAGAATTAAAAATTTAAAATTACCCAGATTGAGCTGAGAAAATCTAGCCTGAAGGCTGTAACTGTAACCTCTCCTATCCCCTAAGGCAACTTTGCTTGTTACTGGCATAGTTTTGCCCTTGCAAATTGTTCTATGATTTAGCCTCCACCCTGACAACAAAACCACAAGCATGATTGAGTCAGGAGACTATTAACTTTTTTTCATTCTGAAAACATACACCCTAAAATCTTTAATAAAATGCTACTGAGATTTTGAATCAGGGTAGCACCTATCTGCCTAGCTACAGGTTGAGATGGTGTCTGTATCTCTGGTCTCAGCTGATTTTTTCACAAAAACTCTACATGTTGATTTCTTGGCATGGTTTACCATCGGGTAAATATTCCCTTGGAGAATTCTCAGTCCGTGGTGTTGAGGATCCTTCCTGCACCACAAAATATACTTGCAAAGGTTTGACTATGTATGAAAAGGAGAGGCCAACGTATTGTCTGTCTGTCCCATAGGATACAGGTAAGATTGCTCCACATCTTAATGTGGGAGCATTAAGCCTAAGGAAGCATTGTTCACTAGACTTCTGGAAACTCCAGGAGATTGGTTCTTGTAAGGGATACTTAGACTAAGTCTATTGTACATTATTTGAAAGTACTCACATAAAAGCACTAGTGATACACAGAGGCTTTACTCAAGTTTATAGATTTTGTAGGGATGAGGAAGAATGAATGGGTACCAGATACTGTGTGGAGTAAACAATGTAAAACTTCATTTTCAAGGTTTTTCCAGATTCAATTCCCTTTTCAGATACTCCACCACTTAGCATTTCTTCTTCCTTTTTCCTTTGCACTTCCACTCCTTGCCTGGCTCTGTGTCTGACTCCTCCTCTTAAATCTGAATGTAGGCAAAACCCCTAACAAAATACTCTTCAGGATAAAGATCATGTTGCAAGCAATCCCAGCCCGTCCCCCTGCCCTTTCCTGTTCCCTGGCCCTCTACTGTTCCTCTGCCCTCTCTCCCAGCCCATTTCTCTTGCCCTACAGGCCCTCCCATCCCCCCCGGAGTTGAAGCACAGGAGGTCCCAAGCTTCACAAAAACCCTGTAAGTTCTCAGTGAATGAACAATGGTGGAAATCCACAAAGGCTGTATTAATCATGGTTACATAACTGTAACCATTACTGTATCCATGACTACCCAAGCTGTAACCTCACCCCCCCCCCAACCAGCCAGATTTCACTTCTGTAGTATGCTTGCACAAAAATTATATAAGGAACTTACCCTCTACTGGGACAGACTGACTCAGGGAAGCAGTTCCCTGTGCAGATTTGATAACTCTCTAATTGAATTGCACATAAGGCGAGTCCAAGCCTATACTTTTCAGGTTGCAGAGATACAACAATCACTGAGTTAATGTCATCCCCCGTAAGGATCTGGTATTGAGAGAGGGGGAGGGCCCAAATTCAAATGTGCTACAAAAAGTGAAATAATTGTGTAACTCAAATTTCCTATTTCATCTCTCAAATTTTAAGAGCCAGGCTTAGATTTACCACTGGAATGAAGTTCCAGTGAATTTTTCATGTAGTTTTTTGTTATGTTTTGTTTTACATGTTTACTGTGTCATTCCACATGCAAAGGCTCAGGACTGCTTTATCTTCATAAATTTCATCTTTCTGGTAAGAATAAAAGTCATATTTCAATTATATTGCATTGTTGTTCCTACCTTTGCGTTGTTCTTATTTGCTTTATAAAGTATATACACCAACAGTATAAAGTGTATTACAAATTTTTTACTAATATGCTCCCTTTGGATTTTTTTCTTAACTTTTGATGTTCTATGATAATACTATAGTAGTTAAGAATTTTTATGTCCTATTTGAGAACCAATATAGAGTAGTGTGTAAGGGCACCAACCCTAGAGACAGTCTGAGTTTACATCTCAGTTGTGCCATTTAGTGAACCTCTGCCTACGTGACTTAAATTCTCATTCTTTTTAAGAGAACTAATTGAATCACTGCCATTTATTCTCCATTAAGACTTTTTATTCAGTCATTTATATTAGTATTCACTTACGGATATTTATCTTACTTTAACAGTTATAGCCCCATTTTTTGTTAATTATTTAATTCCCAAACTGTTCCAGCTTTCCAGCTTTGGCCTTTTGGAACACCTTACAGGTCTTCTTATGTGTGGTTTTTTTTTTTTTTTTTTACTTACTGCTATCCATTTTCCAGTATTTTTAAAATTTCAGGCCCAGGATGTATTTTTGATTCACCTTGTGCTTTTTCTTCCTCAATTCTCCAAGGAACCCTGTTCTCTATTATTGAAGGAATAGTATTAAGAATCCAAAACCTGGATGCTAGGTATGCTGATTGCTTCTAGAGTGATTAGCTTTTTGACACCTTCCTGTGTACAAAGGTAGAATATGAAAAATGTACACATAATGTGCATATATTATATATACACACTCATACATGTACACACAAATGCATAGTTCCATAAACAGAGATAGAAAAAATATATACTCATATATGTATGCATATGTGCATGTATGCATTAAATCACACATGAACGCATTTGTATTTATATATGTATTAAAAATTACAAGTTCAAATCCATGCCTCTGATTTCAATATGGAACCACACACAGGACTTGATTTTTCATTATTGCTAAACATAAATTAGGTTCAGAATTGTTGAATTATACTTCCTGGAGAAACATAATTACTACCTACTGCACAGAATTTGTTACAGCTTACTTTGTCTTTAGCTTTATACCAGGGAGTCAAATCTTATCTTCCAATGATTCAAGGTAGTTCTTTGCTCCCCTGTTCATTCTATGTGGTTATAGCATCTGTATATGGGCAGTTAGGTTCATTCGTTATAGTTTAGATTTCTTCTTGTTTCTACACATCTGCTTGATTATAAATGTTCATTTATTTGAGTATATAAAATATTACTATTGTCTAAGAGTTAAAGATTTACAAAAAACTTTACTCAAAGAAGTGTCATTTACTCCTCATCCCTATTACATCATTTCCATTCCCCCTTTAATTCTATATCTACTATCCACTTCTTGCAGGTACCAATTTCATTAGTATCTACATTATCATTCCTGCATTTATTATCTTCCTTTCAAAGCCCAGAGGAATTTATACTCCAGTAATACTACCTGGTCTTAAAAGTTTAGGAGACTTCTCCTATTTGTCTCCTTCTCCTCTGGGCCTCATGCTCTTTTAAACTGAAAAATCCCTTAATAATTTTCTCTATTTTAACAAATGTGCCAATGTAAGCTTTCCAACTCCACTGTGTCAATCTCAGTAGCTTGTATTTCCCTGACCAATTATTTATAAAATTTCTAGTTTTGTTGCATTTGATCAGGTATTTCTTTGTAATATTTCTACATTATTGAAATTCATGAAGTTTTGTTACACAAAATATGATTAATATTTGTGGTTGTACCATGGGCACTTGAGAAGAACAAATAACTTATTTTCAGCAGGTAGTGTTAGCTGTATATACATAAAATCAATCTTGGTGATTTTTTTTATCTCTTCTATTGCTGTTTTGTTGTTATTGTTGTTGTTGTTGTTGTTGTTGTTGTTGTTGTTCACCTGGTCTCTACCTATGGGGTACAACGTGATTTTGTGATTCATATATATTTTGCAGAATGACTAAATCATGGAAATTAAACATATCAATCATTCCACATACTCATCATTTCTTTGTAGCGAGAACTTTTAAAATCTACACAGGTTCTTTTAGCAATTTTGAAATGTTCAGTATATCATTGTCAGCTATAGTCACTGTATAGACATATTCTGACATCTGTACAGCTGTACCATGTACAGTCCAGGTGACCACTGGAATGCATTCTTCCTGTCTAAGTGAACTTGGTATCCTTTGACTAACTGAACTTTGTACCTTTTGCCTCCAGCTTTGTTATTTTTTGCTCAAGATTTTAGCAGGTCTTTTGTGTTTCCTTGTCAATGTTAGAATGGTTGTTTTCTATTAGGTTGTTAAGTATGAAATATCTGATTTACTTAAGCATGAAGTTTGACAGCTGATATTTTTGACATTTCACTTTGATACTTGTTTTTAATTATAAAGGTACATCCTTATTCTTTCAATGCACACTTTGGCTTATGGTTATCTCAAAATTTTTAATGTAATTTTCACGTAACCACGAATAAATAAAAAAAAAATGTGTTACTTTTGAATACGAGCTCCATTGTGGAGACAATGCAGAGCAGAAAGCCCAAAATGTCAACAAAGTTTTTGGAAAGGATACAGTTGATAGATGCACAGTATTTCCATGGTTTGAGAAGTTCTATTGTGGTGATTTTTAATCTTGAAAATGAGCCCTGAGCAACTTGAGATCACAGGGGATAATGATGAGCTGAAAGCTGTAGTGGAAGCAAATCCATTTCATCCTAAGCATAAGTTAGCAGCATGGTTTGGCATTACTATTCCAACAATATTGAATGATTGGAAACAAAACTGCAAGGTAGAGACTGGATTGATTCATTTCATATCAAATGAGAATCAGAAGAGAAATCATCTTTGAAGCTTGCCTTCCTTTGCTGTCACATGAAGGTGAACCATTTCTATATCATATTGTTATGTGTTATGATGTTACTGTTATCATTATGTGTTATCTTTTTGACAATCTCAAGTGGATTCCACAATGGTTGGATAAAGATGAAGTGCTGAAACATAGTCCAAAACCACATAGTCATCAAAAAAAGCTAATGATATCTGTTTGGTGGTCCTGCAGTGGGATTATCCACTACAGCTTCATAAAACCTACTGCAGCCAAATGGATGACCTGGGGAGGATGCTCATGATCAAGCAGCCAGGACTGGTCAATCAAGACAGGCCAAGCCTCCTGCAAGACAACGCAGTCACATAAACACGCTGCTCATATTCTTCTTAGCAAAGTATCTACAGAATGGAAGAGAAAGTATCCAAGGTACTCAGTACTATTATGAAACCAATTTATACCCACCCACACTTTCATATGAAATATAAAACACAACTATAGTCCAGGATGAAGGAGGGAAGAGGAGGGGGATGGAAAGGGAGGAGGGATGTTGGATGGAAGGAGGGTAAATGGTGGGACCATAACTGTGGTGCATATTGCAAGGGTTCATGTCAAATCTATTAAATGTAGAGTATAAATGTCTTAACACAATAATTAAGTAAGTGAGTCAAAGGCTATCTCAACCAGTTTGATGTAAGCATTCCAAATTGTATGTAAAATCAGCACATTATACCCCAATACTGCATTAATGTATAAAAGAGATGTAAACAAGTATCATATATTACATTGGTTGAAATACTTTCTAAAAACAAAAAAACAAACAACAACAACAACAAAATGTTGCTCAAACTACTGAGGCTGGACTTGAAAACTGCCATTCGCTGTGTTCACCAGCAATTTCACCAAATGACTACCATTTTTTCCAGGATTTGGACCATTTCTTGCAAGGAAAAATATTCAATTCTCAACAAGCTGTGGAAAATGCCAACAAGCAATTTTATCACCACTCACTCTCCAGGCTACTTTGCTGCTGGCATAAAGAACCCACCACTATGGTGGCAAAACTATATCAGTAGTTTAGGCACGTACTTTGATTAATTGTACTGCTTTTTATTTGAGATGCAACGAACTAAACTTCTGATTCAAAATCAGACATTTCAGATTTAATGATCAAATATTTCTGTGAAGTATAACATTGGAAGGCTGATAAGAATTGCATTGAATCTGTAGATTATTTTGGTATCCATAAAGGTTTACATTTTTGTTTCCTTGAGTTATAATTTTAAATGAACTCTGACCCATCTTTTCTTATTAAGCTTTTATTACATGATTTATCAGTTTTTGTCACTCTTAACTCTCCCTATTTCTAATCAATGAACTTACTCTATTTTCCTCTAATATTCTCCCTTACTCTATTTTCCTCTAATATTCTCCCTTATCACTCCATTTTTTATTATATCCTTTCTACTTTGTTACAACATGTAACATTTCTACGTTTGTCTTCCCTTGGTGAATTAGTATTCTTCTTCCTTTGCCCACTTTGGTTTAGTCTTAGATGTATACTTTGTATTTTAAAAATCTTACTCTCTGTGAACTTTCTGAAAATTTTCAAATTGTTTTCTGGTTGTTTGGTAGATCAAGCTCATCCTCTGGTAGTAATGGGTTCCTCAAAAAAGCCTCATGCACGTGGAATTTCTTTCTATCTCTCCCCCTACATCTTTTCTCCCTCTTTTTACTTATAATTTGGTTTAAGAGGAAACTGGATTATTTGTCTTATAAACATGCACACCATTGGATTCAATGATTTCACATCCATGGTGCTGGATTTTAACTTGTCCTCTTCTTTCCTTTGTTTCTTATAAATTAAGAGTTAAATTGAGCTAAATTCTTGATTAGATTCAGGTCCATTTTAAAAAATTAACTCCTTCTTGGTCAGGCATGGTGGCTCTCATCTGTAATCCTAGCACCCCAGAGGCCAAGGAAGATGGATTGGTTGAGCTCAGGAGTTTGAGAACACCCTGAGCAAGAGTGAGACCCCATCTCTACCAAAAAATAGAAAAAAAAAATTAGTGGGGCATCATGATAGGCACCTGTAGTCCCACCTACTCAGGAGGCTGAGACAAAGGATTGCTCAAGCCCAAGGTTGCTATGATTGACAATGATGCCATAACACTCTTCCTGGAACAACAAAATAAGATTCTGTCTCCAAAAAAAAAAAAAAAAAAAAAAAAATTAACCTCCGTTTGCTATTTATCAGACAATCACAGATGAAGTTATGCTTGAATATGAACCTTCCAAAGTAGTTTTATGCTAATTTTTTGAGAATACCTAACTCTTTATTGAGTAATGGATAAATCAATATTATATTTCTGATAATATGACTGTTTATTGAATATCTGTTATACTCTAGGTGCTATTCTTCTGTCTCAATTTAGAAAGAGCTCAGGACAGAGAGGTTTAATAACTGGCCCTGATGTAATGAGATCAAGAGGAAAGAGGAAAGAATCTAGAATTTAAACCCTATCAGCTTTATGCTAAAAGTCACATACTCATAAGTATTGATGTAATATTCATGTCACAATTAGGTTTCTTTTTTCTATCTACTCACTACTCAATTTTCAGGATAGAAAATGTAGAATTAAAAAATGTTGGATCAAATGAGAAAAAAATGTTGTGACTTTCTAAAACTAAGATATTAGTAGCTGCCTCCCTCCCTAACAAAAATAACATCTCCCCACTTTAGGCAAATTACATTAAAAAACAAAATAAAACAAAGAAAAAGTACAACTCAGTGGGAGTTTGTTATAGCTCAGGAAGAGTCCTAGGCAGAAAGAGAGTTAGTCTTCAGTTAAATGTCCAAAATTTAAAATTAAGACTTCAGAGACACACAGCGTATTTAATTTATATTATTGAAGGCCAAGAAATTATCTGATCCTTGAATCATAGTAGAAATGGGCTTCTATCACTGTCTTTTAGGAAGAATAACTAAGAAAAAATTTCTTTGCGTTCTAGGAACTAATAATACATAAATGAGAGTAAAGGGTCAATCAGGTGACTAGGGGAACTCACAGTCCAGTGGCAAGGCCTTGACAATGAAAAGACTTAAATAAGAATAAAATCAAATGGTAAAGTTATCCTGAAACTTTCACTGGGACATTCCTGAGAGATGGAAAATCCACAGCACTTTGCATTCACCAGACATTTTTATATTTAGACATGGTCAGTTCAAATAATTGTTAGTTAACTACATTTTATTTTCTATAGAAGATGAGAGCAGATTTCTTTTGACACCAATAGAAACATTGGCTTACATGAGAACTAGTATAGTCAGTTTTCAAAAACAGATGTTCTCAGAAATGAGCGACAAAAGTCATTCATTGATGTGAGTAGCCCAACCATTGATAAAAGCTGTCTTCTTCAGGTCAGTCTGCTTAGTCAAAGTGTAATCTATATTCATCTAGGAGGCAAAAAACCTGGGAGTTTCTGTTTGTTCATGGGTTCACTTGTGGAATTTAAATTACATATGCTTCTCATGAAATAAAACTATGAGAAATTTATTATATACATTTTTAAATCACAACCACAGAAGTGAAAAACAATGATTCTTCCTGAATTCAACCAATTTCAGAAAACTGATTTGTGTTCTACTTCAGAGAAGTCATTAAGAAAAGTGGGGGAAACAAATCAGGGGCATCTGTCAGTTCTAGAGAAGCTGAGCTATTAAGGTGGAAAGGAGGCTATTTTCTTTAACACTTTTAGGTATTTTATTTTTGCAACTATAATCTGTGTTTACAGTGTGAATATTTAAAAAAAAACTGTCCCATTGCTTCTGATAATATTTGATGCAAATTGATGGGCATTCTCAAAATTTATTGCACTGAAAGTGAAATAACCTTGGGGTTATTAAAAAATAAACTCGGACTCACTCAGATGCTATTAATTGGTGATTTATTCACACCTGTGAAGGGGCCATTATTCTGAGACAAGCAGCCCTGAAGTGCAGGGTTTTTTGCCTTTTATGCCTTTTATACCTTTTTTTCTCTGCAGTAGCCTAAGGGCCTACGGGGGTTGGGGGTGGGGACGTTGAGACATTGCCATTGGCAGGGTTACAGCTTTGTTGTGAATGGATATGTCTCATATCACAATGGTTATGCTGATATCAATGGATACATCTTCAATTACAATGGTTATGGTTATACAACAGTAATTAATCAAGCCTCAAGCCTTGGTGAGTTTTCCACCATTGTTCATCTACTGAGTAAGCCTCCGTGAGTTTTCCACCACTGTTTATTTATTGAGAAATTGGGGGGTTTGTGAAACTTGGGACTTTCCATGCCTCTTTGAATTCTGCGGAGCATGGGAACAGGCTAGGAAGGCCCATAGGGTGGAGGAGTTGGGGAACGTGAGAGGGCAGGAGGTTGCCTGTAGGGTGGGGAATGAGAGAGGGCAGAGGAATAGGAGCTTGCCCGTAGGGACAGGGGAGTGGGAGATAGAAGGGGTAGCCAGGGGGAACAGGAGCTCATAATAAAAGTTTACCAAATTATGCTAGAAAATGTAGATAATAAAAATAAAAACTATTTTATGAGATCTTATTTGCTTATTAATTTTTCCACTTTTCTTAAAGAAGCCAGTATAAGAAATTATTTCTAATTTTGACTTTTTGGAACAAATTATTATGCCTCCATTGCACATAATTGTAATTTAAATGGGGATTCTCAAGAGATTTCATAAAATTCTTTTTTATGTGATTTAGGAGATTGGTTTTAAACTCAAGGTATAGAGCTCTAAAAAATTATAATCCTAAAAAATTATTTGATGACATTGTGTATTCCTTTTAGAGCACATGATAAGGAATAATAAGTAATGGCACACTTAAAACAGGGTTAAAGAACTGATGTAAAAACAAATTATAGTATCTAAACATACTGTTGAATAAAACTATGTTGCTGCTATCACTGACCATTACTTGATATAGCCAAAATAAAAAAAAAAAATTTAAAGCAATAAAACTGGAAATAAACATCAAAATATATTAGAAGAAAACAGAGTTTTCTCCACAAAATAAAGCAAGCTGTAGTTTTTTGATATTAAACATATTCCCTTTCTTTTACTTTGTTCTAATTTTTCTCTCCTATTATTATTCAATCATTCAACTTTGTGAATTCGAACTTGTATCTTACTTACTCAAGCATGGTTTTGAAGGTCCTCAACTCCAAATTTCAGTTAAATTACACTTAATCATGATCACATATTGGCTGATTGGCTGCTCAGAAAATGTAGATACACCTGTGACATCCTAACTAATTCCAATTACATATATTTCTTGCCTGTTGACAGTCTTTATCTCTAATGGAGTTCATTAAAATTAAATCTATCCTTAAACCTTCTTAATTGCTTCTGTGTGTTCACACTAGTTAGTTCTCTTTTAAGACCACAATGATCCTATTGCTCATATAAAAATTCTTCAACTCATGGATATTGATCAGTCTTTCTGAGCTGCTTTTGGGTTTCACTCATGCTTTCTTGGTTAGACATTCTTGAGGCTTTAATAGGTTTTTCTTGGTCCCAGGTTGTGTATGCATGAATCACGATAGGCCTCAGGCCTAAGAACAAAGTGGGCTATCATGATGACTAATATTTCTTTTCCTTTTTTCCTTCTTTCTTTTTTTAAATAAACTAAAATCTACACTGGATAAGAAGCCTTGCAACCAATTTTGTGCGCTGTTGTAGAGTTTTATCTTTTTTATGTTGCATCAGGTCATCTGGCTCTCAAATGTCTAATTTTGTATCATTGTTATACAGTAATGTGAACCTGCCATTAGGATGGTAGATGTAATCTAATCTACTTTTTTAATTCATTTCTTTAAAAATAATAATGAAACTACCTCTTAACATTCATATCACATATTACAAATTATCATATCTCCTATGTACTGTATTATTTTATTTCAGCTTCAAAGAATACTGTGAAGCAAGAAGGGTGTTATTGTTAGCCACTCTCTCTCTCATTTTATTGGTAAGAATACAGAAACTAAGAGATGTGAATTGATAAAGTCAGCCAAGCAAGAAGCAGCAGAGATAGGACTTCATTCCGCTTGAGAGTTTTAGCCTCTGGCCTGTGCTCTTTTTACTATATCTGTCCTCCTGGATTAGCAGCCCTAATTAGTGTGTCCTTTGAGAAACACTACAGTTACCTTTTATCCATATTGCTCCAGCTTAGACTTTTGCAATTGAGAAATAGGAAGAATTGAAAAATATGATAATTGATCCAGCCTCAGTTCATGGGCTAGGATTTTGGCATTTGAATAAATCAAAGCTCTTTGCAAGAGATTAGGGAAACTTGAAGCAAACAGCCAAGGAAAAGAGAAAAAATAGATTAAACAAACACTCAAATAATGCAAAATCTCTTTTGATAACAGTCCACATGTTATTTATGAACATTTATTCAAATCCTACATTCTCTGTCACATCATTTGAGAGAGGCACAACTGAAAGAAACATTCGAGTTCAAATAAATGAATTAAAACTATACATTGTGAGGCAATTTCTAAATGCTATTTGATGGTAACCATGTGTTTGAAAATTAATTAGTTAATTAATTTCCAGCCATAATACAAATTATTACAGATAAACTAGAAAAGTGTGTGTGTGTGTGTATAGAGGAGGATGGAGTAGGGGAGAGAGAGAGGAGGTATAAGTCTTAAGAAATCAAGGGAGTTACACTTGCTGATGGCACCACTTCAGAGATGAAGTTATCCTTTAAGATTGCCCATTCTCACTTTCTTGTTATGCTTATAAAGCAAACAAGGACCACAGAGATAAAGATCCACAGAGAACAACTGAAGACATGTCACTGGCAGAGATAGAACTAGAATTCCCATGCTTTGAATTACACTCCTTGCCTTTTCTGTATCATCATGTTGCCTGTATACAAATATGACACCTTTAGAGAACTCTTCAAAGAGAATAGAAGAAACATTACTACCAACCTATATGACCCAACAGATACATTGAGTTAATTAGTTAAAATTCAAATAATTGCTTATTGAAGTACTTTTGAATTAGATAGAAAAACCACTGAAATGAGAAGGAAAAGCTGTTTGTTCAGAGCTTGAGATGGCAAGGGAGTCAACCACCATCACGTGGGTTTTGCCAAGAGACTCAAAGACAGGCAAAGTCATGAGAAAGCTTTATAGTAACAAAGCAAAAAGGTTCCGAGTGTGACTGGAGTCTTCTGACATGGAGACACTGCAGACAGGCAAACTAGAAGTAGGACGTCCATGTGACTGGTGAGGGTGCATGTGTCTCTGTCTCCAGTTGGTCCTAAATTTGAAGTGAGGCAAATATTAGAAATGCTCTCAGTTATTAATCAAGTTCCAGCCATTTGGAGATGATTGAGATATTGGTTATTGCTCTGCTTCACAGAATGGCTGTGCTAGACAGTGGTCTCACTTTCTAATATGGTTACTGTAAATAGTAGTTTGCTTCTCATGTTGATTGCTACAGAGTCTGGGTTGGATTTTCATTTTTTTTAAATCTATTCTGACCATTGGCCATTTATATATTCAATCTCTTAGTCCACCTTTTTAATCAGTCTCTCATTTTGTAGTTGACCAATTCTGAGGAGGCTTCAGTGAATCTCTGAGGCATGACTGTTCAGGTATATTTTTGTCTTTCCCAAGTAAAAGCAGGGTAGGAGTGCTATGACTAGTGTGGGATATAAGACACTTAGAAGTTCTTCAACTGTAGGTTTGATTTCCTCATTTTCTTCCAGCTTCAAGAACATTGAAAATGTTTGGGTTACAGTTGGGAAGTAGATATTTAAACTTATATAGATTTTGCTTCAAATATCTTGCCTATGTTAGTGTCATTTTTAGCCCATAGAGTATCATGTACCATGTTAAGACCCTTATCTGGGGTTTGTATCAAATATAATGGAGATGCCAAAGGTATATCCCAAGCAGACAAAACTTGTTTAGAAATAGAGAAGTCCCCTGGGACCTCAAAATATAATAGTCCTTCAAGTGTGCATTTATTATTATAATTCTGGTTTCAAAGGAAGTTTCTTCCTATTAAATTTGATGAAAGGGTATTGCAGAGTAGGAAAGAATGTGTTTCAGTGAAGGGTCTAATGGCTATGTTCAAGGGGTTATTTTAAATACCAGTAACTTATGTGATAGGTTTACTGTAAGCAGTGTTGGCTCTGATGCTACCAGCTGTGTTTTGAATTAATAAGTTGTTCCATGACTCAGTTTACTCATTTGTAAATTGGATACTTGAAGGAGGAAAATTCTATAGTACATTGTGAAAAAATTAAACAAATGTTTAGTGTTATTATAGTTATTGATTTTTTTTAAATAAATGAATAGACAATCTAAATGAAAGCATGTTATTCTCTTTTTCAGGATTGCACCTTACCCTTGCCAAATTATTATCTGCCTGGAAAACCCCTCACAAAACTAATTAAGTCTCAAATCAATTATGTTGTGCTACTCCAAGGCATTGTTTTATTCCTGTGCTATACAATACAGTAGCCACTGAGCACATGTGGCCATTTAAATTTATAGTAATTAAAATGTAATTCAATGAAAAATTCAATTCCTTAGCTAGACTAGTGACATTTCAGGTGTCCCCCAGCCATGATATTTCATGGTTCCACGTAACTAGTGCATGATATGTTGTATACTACCAATTATAGAACTTTTCAATCCTTACAGAAAGTTCTGTTAGACAGCACTGTTCCTAGATTGGAAAATCATTTCAGTGATTTCTCATAGACCTTAATGGTATTTTTAATTTTGTGCTGCATTTAGATATATACACACATGTATATGTATTTACTATATACATAAACGTGTTTGAAGGATATATAAATACACATGTACCTATCCTTAACATAGAAATCCATTTTATACACACACATATCTATGAAAGGAATATACACAGTTATGTGTTTTTTGTGGTGAGCAAAAGTATCTTTTTAATTTTGTATCGCAGTGTCAAGGGGATTTCATGATACATAAAAAATACCTCCAAATAACTGTTAAATAGGTAAATGAGCTGGTAAGTGATTATTATGCATTTTAACTAAAATAGTAAGGTTTTCAGTGGATTTTTATTAATAATACTTGCATATACAACAGCTAATGTGTGGCACTAAATGCACAGAATGCAGCAATGTATACTTGATACCATGCTATTGGAGCGTTATTTTAGTGACACAACCTGGAGTATAGATAAAAAGCTTTAAACTGATGATTTATCTCAAGGCTATAAAAGATACTATTTTGCAACTTTCTGCCTTACACACATCCAAGTAGAACTCATCTCGCAGACCATTCCCTTTCTGTGTGGTTCATTTTTCAGCACTATAATTTCTTTTAAAGCCCTCACCTACATATTTCAGGTTCTTATAGAGTCTAAATAGCCTTAATGCTTAGATAGTGGCATCTTGATACTTGACCCACGCTGACTGTATCTAATCAGCCACTGAAATGCTGGCTCACGAAAGTGAGCCACAAAAGGTTACTCTATGCATGTGGACTTAGTATGGCAGATTACAATCACAGGGGCAAGTGTTAATGAACAGTTGGAGTCTGCATTAAAGCATCCAACAAAGCTCCCTGCACAGAAGCAAAAGCGCTCTGCTGAAGCCATTCATTTGATCGTCTCTCACAGCCTAACTCCCCAAAGGCCCAATCTATTTCCAGGACAATATTTTCTTCTTAAAAATGTCTTGACTTCAAAGAAGCAAAAGCAGAAATCCATTTAGTAAGTTATAAGCATATATCTGACTTGCGACCATTATTTAAGGAATGTTCTCGGAAAAAATAAAGAAGGCTGGAAAATATATCTTTGAACCTCTCCTAGAATAGAAACAGATTGAAAGGAATGCTTCTGCTGAGCACCTCTCCTCCGTATATTGCCACATATGTTCAGATGGCATGTTATACTCTACTTTCCAAATTCTAAATTTCTAAAACAGAATAGACTTTTATGCTTTACATTATATTTAAGTTTAAAAAAAACAACCACCATAATTTGGAATTGTGAGTATATAGCAAAATATCCTAATTAATATCCCCCAAAATATTTGTATCTTATGCATTGAGGTTTATATAACCTGTACTCTGCCTTAAATAAAGTAATACTAATATTAATTAATAATTTTCCAAATCCCTTTAATCTTTACCTCCTCTCTATTGAAAATATAACTAACCATTCAAGTCCTCCACCATGATGTTGTGCTAGGCTATTCAAGAATGATACCTTCCAATTGCTGTCCTTTCAAAGAAAATTGAAACTATATAATTCTGCTCTAGAATAATCTAGATATTATGTAATCAATTTTATTTTGGAGAGTAAAGGAATTAGTGCATCATTTATCCAACTTGGTGGGCAGAATGAAATGAATATTTTATGTTTACAAAAGAAACAGGTACATTTGCTTTAGGCTTTTTATGTGGAATAAATTATATCAATTTACATCAATTAGTGAATCCATATGGTAGATGATTTATATTTAACTCTCTCCTTTAACTGCACACTAAGCTTATGTGAAAGTTGCCTTTAACCCATGCATTTCAAATACCTCCTTCTCCGTAGACCAACAGTACACAGGCAACTCAATGGTCAGCTGCCACATGGACTGTCCTTGGCTTCTCCCAGGAAGTCCTTTTCCCTCACCCATTCCCTCACCCATTTCTTTTGTGAAGTAACAAATGTCAATCCAGCAAACTATTATATTGAGGCCTTGTCTTTGATTTCAATTTGTGTTGATGATTTGATTCCCTTGAATGCATTTATTTGGCGGGGCTGATTTGTATGACAATATAATTAATGCTATAAAGTAAAAAGAAGGCAATGATCTATGTGAATTTTTAGAGATTCCAAATATTAAAAATAAACAAATCTTTGATGGCAAGAATTTAAAGTATTTTACAGTTTAAGGTAGTAAGAACCGCAGAAATACTTTAAGACTGCAAAGAAAAAAAAGCTTGTGAAAGAGTGTAGTATTTGAATGTTATAAATGTTAATTATCAGACTCCACCTACAGTCTGCAGAAGTTATGTTTCACCTGAAGTCAATTCTAATTAATGGATTGTTAACCTAGAAATCTTATTTCTGTTTACTTTCTGGTTACCTTAGTGATGCCTTTTATCTCTTGTCATTGCCATGGAGATGAGGCAGACAGCCCCGCTTCTCACAGCACTCCACATGCAGTTCATACATTTGTATTCCAGGGCATAGAAAGCGAGGTGAAGCTCTTCCCCTTCATTTCTTATCCCAGTTTCAAACTTGGCAAAACCCACACCTGATTCTCTAAGGACACAGGGAGACAAATAGATCTGTGTTGATCTCTTTCCAAACCATTTGAGAAGGTCTGCTGAGACAGAAGCTAAACGGCTGACTTCTGGATCTGTCAGCTCCTGTTCTTTAGCACCGCAGGCTTTACTAATTGTGAAGGGCAAAAACATCCTGCGCCAAATATATAATCAGGCAAAAAAAAAAATCAATAAATAAAACTTCTTTCTTCCCTATTCCTCAACTCTCACATTTACGAAGGATCTATTACTATTTTCAAACCTCTAATTGGTATATTTGCATATTGACAGTTTAATTCAGTGTTACAGTCTCCTCCTAACAGAAGGTACTAGTCTTATTTTCATTGATCTAATTACCAAATCTACATATTGGCAGACCTAAGAAGACTCTACCTGGAGCATTTCCTTTGCATTTATTCAAATATTATTCGAAGCCTTCAGGCTCTGCCCTTTTGGGTGTGAGCTAGTTTCCCAATACAGTTATGCACCACATAATACCGATTTTATGGTTAAAAATGGACCACCTATACCAGATGGGTCCCACAATAATACCTTATTTTATTGTGCCTTTTCTATGTTTAGATATGTTTTGAAACACAAATCCTTAGCATTGAGTTACAGTTGCCTACAGTATTCAGTACAGTAACATGCTGTACAGGTTTGCAACCTAGGAGCAGGAAGCTGTCTCCTGCAGCCTAGATGTGTGGTGGGTTGTGTCTCTAGGTTGGGCTAAGTACCAACCTGGAGAAGTACCCCATAGAGGGATGACATTTGCATAAGGACCAAATCCCCTAAAGGATTTTTCAGAATGTATCCCTGTAGTTAAGCAATGCACAACTGTATTTAGCATGTGCTTACACCCTCTAAAGCAATACCAAGGCCTGCTTTCAGGAATTAGGCATTTGATTTTTCTCCCTTTATGCATCATGTATCACAGAACACTGATGTGTGCTTTGTCTCGTGAGCTGGTACACAATGGTGCTTCCTTCACAACCCACTTAAACAAAGAAAATCATACTCTTTGTGAAAAACACCCATATAAAACAATTATATCTTTAGGTTGTATTTTATTCAAAATTGTAGGAAGAATAAAAGAATGCTAAGCAGAAGTGATTAAGATTCTGTCCTTGAAAGTTTTACCTATGTTCTATCCTATGAATGCCAGCTAAATAAAATGTTTAAAGCAATTCACATTTATATTAACATTTTTTTGCACAAGACCAAGTGCATTCAGGAGAGAAGTTCACAAGGGATTTCTTTTCAAATAAAGGAACAGATAAGATATACTGTTGCTAGAGCTCCTAAACTAACAAAGTTTGATAATCTTGAAAACTCAGAACCTTCCTTGTCTATGAACTGTTACATAAAAAAGAATACATTTCCAAATCCATAAATAAGAGTTCAAATAGAGCTAGATAAACAGCCAACAGAAAGGAAAACATTAAACAAAAGTTCAATCATAAGAAATTCTCACTTAGATCATTGCCGTGATTCTATGAACTCAGAAATCTCTCTCTGAGATGGGATGAAGTTAGGAGAAAGCTCATTGTTTTTTCCTTCTATCAAATTGTTTGGTCAAGCTTAATGACAGTTTAATAGATCTCCGTAACAGAGGATGAACCTTTTTTCCTACAAATCAAAGGGATTAAATTTTGGAGCCCACAGGGAAGACAGTATGATTGGATTTGCTTTCTTTCATGTGGTCTGTCCAGATGGTAAGTGTGAGCACTTGCTTCACCTTGGAGAAGGGCTACTTTATCATGTTCTCATGATCTCTCCCCTCTCGCTCTCTCTCTCTCTTTCTCCTCTAGGTTATTTTCTTTGTTTGCTTATTTGTTTTTTGCCATTTCTTTCTTACCTTTACTAAAGACACCTGGCAGGAGCCGCTAATTATTAGCTGTTGATGTGTTTGAAAATCTAATGGTACAAGAATGAGGCATAGAAAAAGGGCAGGCATAAGATCCTACCTATTGCTTACCCTAATACATTTTTTACACGGGTTACTTGATCTAGCGTTCAAAGCCTTAACCAGTTTAGAATTTCAGTTAAAGCTTGGCTAGTGATTGAACTTTTATTAATGGAATATACATATAAGTTTGTTAAGAATATATAAGTGTTCTTCTTAGCAAAGTATCACAGGAATGGAAGAAAAAGTATCCAATGTGCACAGCCCTAATATGAAATTAATTTATAGTTTTCATATGAAATCTATAACTTAATAACAGCCCAAGTATACACAGAGGGGAAAGGGAGAAGGGAGGGGAGAATGGGTGGAGGGAGGGTGATTGGACGGATCACTTCTATGGTTTATCTTACAAGGGTTCAAGTGAATCTTTCTAAGAGTAGAATATGATTGTCTTAACACAATAACTAAGAAAATGACATGAAGGCTGTGTTAACCAGTTTGATAAAAATATTTCAAATTGTATATGAAAACACCACACTGTACCCCAGAATTGCATTAATGTACATAGTTATCATTTAATAAAAAAAAGAAAAAAATACTTAATAAAAAAAAGAATATATTAGTGGAAAATGGACTGAATTGTTATTCTATCCTGCTAACCCAAATCCCTTCTTTTGATATCTTTGTAAGTCCACCAACCAGAATGTTCCATTGAGCTTTCAGTCCCTATTATTAAATTTAGAGAAGGAATTCACATTTACATAAAAGTTAATAATTTCAATTTAATCCTTAGCTCTTCCATAATAGAAAAGGTTGCAAAATCATTTTCATAAAGAGTTAAGTCAATTCCTTGACAGTTTCATTTGCCTTACCCTTTCTGTCTTTGGTTCTAATATATCATTCTGATGGTTCAGAGATTAGACACAAAAAGTATTCCACATTTGAAAACATTATAATTTTTCCCAAAGATAAACAATACTTCAGCATGTAAATGACAGTATCAGCCCAACTGCAATATGATGTAATGTTTATTTAAAGAGATATAACTTAGATGACAAAAATTATAAAATTATAAAATTTTGACTACTTTCTTTCTTTTTGCATGAAGCTTTGTCAAAGATACTTTGAAACTATTTTTTAAACCATGCTGTAATTGACGAATTTCTTATTGAATACATCTCATTTTGGATGTGTTATTTTTCCTCATCTTAAGCATTCTGTTATCATTTAGGTATAGCCAATCACAAAGCTTTATTTATAAATGAATCATCAAGAGAAAAAGCAAATTCCTTCCTCAATATTCAGGGATTTAAATGTTCAAAGGAATAAAATATGTAACAAAAATAATATTTTTGTTTTGGCCTTGAGATCAATTCCAAGATACAGTGTTCTTTGCATTGTTCTTTGCATGGTAGCATGCTTCTTGTTTTTAAAACTGGTAAACAAATATTAGGATATTTATGCCTTTAAATTCATACACAAGTATATAGGTGTGCTTATAACATGATCCTATGTTAATACTTTTACATGTAACAAAGGTTAAACTATCTAGGTAATTTAATTTACACAAAGTAAGATATTTGAAAAATAATGGTACAACCCAGCCAGATCTGTAGGCTTATTTCCCTGATGAATTTCAGGGGAAAAAATTTACCAGTACTCGAATTCTCCTTTACAAATCATTTATCACGTATGCAAAGCTGTTAAACTAGTCAGGTAGCTGAGAAAATAAAGAATAATCCTAGCTCAACTCTGGAAATTCTTCCTCTTATGTTCACCATATTTGATGAAGATGTTAAGAAGAATTTATTAACCCTTAATATATGCAAACTTGTTCTCACTCATAAGCAACATGTAATGTCATCAAAGTAGGGACCAAAAAGGTATTTTTCTGAATGAATATGTGGGTTGAAAGCATAAAGGGAAAGAAATTAATTTCTAAAACATAAATTCCAACTTTGTATGAAGTAAATAATATGGATAGACAAAAGCTGATAAAAATACAAAAGTATATATACTCCATTGGTATTAAAGAAAACCAAAATGTTTCTCCCCCAATTATTGAGGTTTGTTAAGTTAAAAACAGCAAAAATGTAGAGGAACACTCAGATTCTATAATATCTGCTTGATGGCAGGACACAAATCCTTCACTTGTTGATCAGTCCAGAGAAAGGACCAGCAGGCACCCAGAGGGATCTGGGAAAGATTCCTTTACCTTCCCACGTTTTCCAAGATGTGAATTGCTCTTTCTCTTGTCTTTTCACTATACTATGATTCATTGCTCTTCATTAAAATACTATTTGGACAAGGCCCTAAACCACTGCCCTGAAAGAAAGATACCTTTGAACTGAGGCCTCTCCCATGTGTTGGGTGTGGCATCTGCCAATAAATTTCTGCTGTTTTTGCTTTTGTTAATCTGACTTTGTTTTAATGCGTCTCAATGCAGAACTTATAAGCATTAAAAACAACTTTTTTCCCCCTCACCAGTATTTATTAGTTTAGCCTGTGAGTATAAATAATAGGTCCTCTTTTCTCCAAGCAAAAGTCCTCTGCCATGTACAAACACAAAGCTTACCTTCTACTTTCTGGCAACTTAGTTGCCACCTATTAAAAACTAGAGAAGTATGTTGCATTGAATATGTGACTACCTTCTGCCCACTCCAGCCACACAGACAGAACAAAACAAACCCTCTTAAATACCACCAATGACAAAAAGCCTGCAAATGTTCCAGGAGGCCCTTTCAGACTATATGCTCATATGATGACTTAGAATGTAACAGTGACTAATTTGCTTCAAACAGTATGAACTGAATCAGGTTAGGATACAGAAAACACAGGACATTTCTCTCCATGACAAATGCCTTTCTAAGACGTTTCTACACATGGGAAACTAGGTAGGGAAAAATTTAAAATAATTTAATTTTAATAGACAAGATTATGATTACTTCACTTTAGAGAAAATAAATGTGACTCAGTAGAGCATTTAAAATTTTAGGGCTTAAAACACATGCTGTTGAGTAAAGAAAGATGAGATCCGCATGCCTCAGAATTGAATGCAGCATATCTTCCTATCCTCATGATCAATGTTTTTCAGCCTGTGTGCCGTGGCACACTGGAGTGCTGTGAGAGGATCTCAGGTATGTCACTACAATTTTTAAAGATCATTAATTAAATTATTTTTGAAAAAAGTTCAAAGCACAGTTAAGTATATTCTTTTTTTTGGATCAACATAATTGAAGTGTGCCGTGGAAGTTTAACTATAGGTTCAAGTGTGCCATGAGATACAAAATGTTGAAAAACACTGCTGGAAGATGAACAATTCTAGGACCAAGCATATTTTCCTGTGCTTATGTTAAATAACATGGGGAAAAAGCAAAAATAGCTACTTGCTCCAGGGAGTGCATTCTAATTAAAAATAAGACCATGAATCAAACAAATAGGTTAACTATTAATATAAAAATAATTGCTTTCTTATCAAAACTCTTGTCAAGACCCTTACCCTTTGTGCCCACAAAGTTATTATTCTCAAAATTATTATGTCATAAGATTTGCCTAGTCCTATGGCAGCACCTGTGGCTCAAGGAGTAGGGCGTTGGCCCCACATACCAGAGGTGGTGGGTTCAAACCCAGCCCCTGCCAAAAACTGCAAAAAAAAAAAAAAAACCAATAACAAAAAAATTTGGCTCTGCAGCTGTGGCTCAAGTGGCTAAGGCGCCAGCCACATACACCTAAGGTGGTGGATTCGAATCCAGCCTGGGCCCGCCAAACAACAATGACAGCTGCAACCAAAAAATAGCCGGCCATTGTAGCAGGCACCTGTGGTCCCAGCTACTTGAGAGGCTGAGGCAGGAGACTCACTTGAGCCCAGGAGTTGGAGGTTACTGTGAGCTGTGATGGCAAAGTACTCTACCCAGGGGGATAGCTTGAGGCTCTGTCTCAAAAAAAAAAAAAAAAAAAGATTTGCCCAGTCCCAATCAGTTCCCCAGCACGTATGACCTGTGTAGACTCAGCCAGTACTGGGGCTAAAAATATTATAAGTAGCTTTCTTTCCTTTCCACTTCTAAATTCTACTAAGATTTTCTAAAGGTCTAGTAAACTTAGATTTCCTTGACAAAAGGCTTTTCTGTTGATATTTGGTAAGTTGAGGCTTGACAGTCCAGATCTTCAAGTTTGTACCAGTACCTTACTAAGACACTCTTGCTGCTGCAGCTCAATACTCTTGATTCAGAAGAGCTCATGCCTCTGCTCAGGGAGATTCTGTCCCCTGCAAGAGTGAGGTAGTCTCTGCACCAGGTCTGAGTTCCAATTTCACTCTGAGCTCCCAAATGACAGGAATTGTTTATTTGGCTTGGATAAGGACTCTCAGAAAAAAAAAATTGAGCTCTGAATTTATGTTAGAAATGTTCTTATTCCAATAAAAATGTGGATTATTGGAAATTTTGAAATTGTACAGCCTTTCATTCTAATGAGGTCCTTAAATGAACAATTCTGCGCATTTCAAATTTTCCCTGGTAGCTAGTATAATTCTAAATTATCCTTTCTGTAATTATGGCTATAAAGAAAGATAAGCCCATTCATTGCAATTTTAGCACAAAAGCGTTTAAGTCACGGGGGGTCTGGCGCAATTTGAGCCCACAGTTAGCTCCAGAGAAACTAAAGGAGTACAGACAAGGGCCTCTGAGTGAGCTGTTTATTGCATGGACCTCTAAGTGAATGGTAAGCCATCTCTCAGTGCAGTCTCAGAAACCTACAGTTCATGCGAGAGTGAAAGTTTGGACAGATCTGTCTGAAGAAATCTATGATGGACAAAAAGAGAAAAGACTGAGGAAAGTTCTTGAGTTTTTGACAGATGACTCAGGACGAAACTGTCAAATAAGGATGTTAGTCTGATGAGAACTTCTGACCTTGTCAGCAGTCGGGATCAGCTCTCTCACAGACTCATCAGACCTATGTCCATTCTCTTTGCTATGAAATTTATTTATGTATTTCACTTACAACAAAAATACTCATTTAAAAAAAACAGAGAAATAAACAGCAGTGCTGTTGATACTGAATGGAAACAAAATGCACTCTCTGTTCTTAATGCTTTGTGGTAATCCTAGGATTTCCTTAGCTTGGGGGAGCACTGCACCCAAATTCTGCTTCTTCCTTACACAGCCTTTTCCTCTACACTTCTGTGTCCACATCTCCTTTTAATTTTTCTAATAAAAACACCAGGCACTGTACGTAGGGCCCACTCTAATTCTTGGATTAATCCATCTTGAAACTTATATTTGTAAGATACTATTTCCGAATAAGGTGACATTCTAAGTTTCAGGTAGACATGGATTCTCGGGGGATATTATTTAGTTTGCTACACGCAGGAAGGGTAGTTATAAACATACTCAGTCACTAAAGAACTGAAGGGAAGAAAAATATGCAGGTGTTCAATGGAAGTGTTTTCAGATATAATGTGGCACTCTATTTATTGTCCCCTGAAACTTACAAGAAGAAAAAAAGTTTCTAAATAATATAATACATCTTGCAAATCTTTGTTACATTTTAATTAAATCAACCTATAAACCCCTTCCTTGTTGCACAACCTCTGCCACAGAATCATGAGACAACTTGGTGATGGTCATTTCTAATAATATTTACATCTCCAGGCTTCAGTACACAGTTGTCACCCTCAAGCTTTAACTAAGAAGCATTCTTTCTTGACTTATGTCACTTGTCCACTAACTTTATGGAGTTAATTTACAGAGAAAATGAAATTATCCAATTAATTGCTTTCTGGATGTCCTTTTCCTGAAAATCTCCTAAAATCTATATTATTCCTAACAAGTAATAATTACTGTGAAGAATGATTTACCCATATTCTTTATTTTTAAATCAAACTCATGTGAAGTTCAACATGACAGGCCCAACTCACAGCAGATCAGACATTTTATTGACATGTGCAAAGTTATTGAGCCTGAAACTCTCAAGTATCAGATTGACCAGATAAAAAACTTATCCAACCTTGAATGATGCTATCTAAAACTGGAAGCTAAGGGTGGTGCCTGTGGCTCAAGAAGTAGGGCAACGGCCCCATATATTGGGGGTGGCAGGTTCAAGCCTGGCCCCGGCCCTGGCCAAAACTGCAAAAATAAATAAATAAATAATAAAACTGGAAGCTGAAACAGAATAGAGAAAGGACTCATCTGGTCATGTGGTACTAGTCCTTGTAATCGTCATGGTTTCACTCAAGAAATCTAGTGGGAGAAATATAGATGATTTATGACTTTAGGGTCATGATATAAAATAGCCCTGCTTCTTCCTAGAGAAATCAACCCTGCATAGCATTTACCTTAAGTAAAACGTAAGCCTACATGGTATATAGTAGATGTTTGTGTTTTGCCTTATTTGCATTCTTTTAGATAAAGATAGTTAATAATGTCTTATATTCCCATTCAAATAACAACTATATATCTGGACAATTATACCCCTGGGCCATACTAAGCACCCATCTATTTTTTTGTAAGTTCTTAGCCATTACTGTAGCAACTTAAGTTTTCCTGTAATTTTATTGTTATTTGATATGTAGATGAATATTTCTCTGTTCTAAAAATGCATTCTAATGCTTTCAATTAAATTTAACTATTTTCTAATTCAGAAAAGGTATAAAGTTTCTAAAGAAATATTATAATTTTATTCAAACATATTTTATGAATTAGGACCTGACTTATGTCAAAAATATAAATCTCTGTCTTTAAAATTATAGATTATTCCAAACCTGTCTTTCTTTAATACTCAAGAAATCTATTCAAGTATTTCATGTTTTTTTCAACTGCATAAAAACTATAGAGATCAGGAGTTCATCACAACTTTTTCTTTTGCTCTGATTTCAAAACCCACATTTTCTTATAGCAATTACAGCTAGAATTAAACCTCTGGAGGCCTTAGCCAACTCAATTTTAAGGTATCTTTTAAATTTAATAGTTCTCACACAGTATTAACCTGTTAATTACTGAAAATACACATTTCTCAGTAAGCAAGCATTTGTTCTATAAATTCTGTTACACACACATTTAGAGTTGTTGATTATTTTAAATCCTGCTACTCTCTTTCTCTTAACAGAGAGTAAAAAGCCTCTAAGATACTAGTCACAAATCTTTGGTGAAGTCAAAAGAAGTTTCTGTAGAATGCAGAAACTGACCTTGGCTTCATAGTCAGAAACAGATAAAGCAGGGCTAAAATTTTCATGAGAATGTTCTTTGGTATTTTCATAATAGCAGCATTTTAGTCCTAAAGGACTTCACATGGGACCCTGCAAGGGCTTTACATGAAATCATCCCCATGTTGACTGTACCAAATCAGGAGTGATTGTGAAACAGTACACTGAAATTTCTTAGAGTTTCCTGATGTTTGTCATACCATTACCAGTTTTATCCCGTAAGCCCCATAAGTGACATGGACTAAAATGCACACCTCAGAGGTCATTTGAATATCTTTAAATATATTTTCCTACTTTAAATATATACTCCCTACAAAGGAAACTGAACATGCTCCATTATTTGTTTGCTTGTTCTCAGGATGCCATAAAGCACTTTCTTTCCAGAAACCTATGGCTCTGAGAATAGCAAAGTTAAGTTTAATCTTTTTTTCCCAAAATGGTCCTTACCAACCTATCTGTTCAATGACAGGGCAGTCCTTTTACTGAAACTCCATTAAAGAGCTTTGTAAAGTCCGACCACTAACTCAGTAACATAATTTCTCATATCTGAATGACTATCTAGGAAAGAGAAAAAGAGAGAAAATAATTCTGAAACTACATTTAGCAAAGTTCTCAGGGATGCTCAAACTTCCATAATAGAAGTTTTAGTATAAGGTTTATTGACAAAAGGATCAATTTTTCCTGGGATTCACAAATTCTGTCTCCTTAGATTTAGTAACAAACTGGTCATTACTTCTGGAATTTCACCACTGATGTTAGTCCTTGCTTTACTGCAAGTATACATGTCCCAATAATTCTAAGGATTTATGTGATATATGTAGTCTTAATAATGACATCAACTTTGACTCAACAGCCTCTTAAACAACTTTTACTTGCTTGCATGATCTAAAATCCAGATACCCAGAGTTTTCTAAAAGGCATCATGTTTTGTTCATAACTATGAACTACATAGTAAAAGGCATAAGGCCCTATTAAAAACTATTATGGACACTTGGCACAGTGGCTCACACCTGTAATCCCAGCACTCTGCTCAGCTGAGGCAGATGGATCACCTGAGCATAGGAGTTTGAGACCAGCCTAAGCAAGAGTGAGACCCCTTCCATATGAAAATATGAAGAAAAAGAAAACTAGCTTGACATTGTGTTTGGCACTGGTAGTCCTAGTTACTCAGGAGGTTGAGTTAAGAGGATCTCTTGAGCCCAAGAACTTAAGGTTGCTGTGTGAGCTATGATGCCATGGCACTTTACCCAGATACCCAGGGTGACAAAGTGAGAGACACTCTCAAAAAAAAGGGGGGAGGAGAGGAGAAGAAGAGGAAAAGGAGAGGAGAGGAAGAGGAGAGGAGAAGGAGGAGGGAGAAGGAAAGGGAAGGGAGAAACTGGAAAGGGAAAGAAAAAAGAAAAGAAAAGAAATATATATAATGAAAACAGGAAGTTTAGAGCTGAGACTTCCTGAGCATAAGTCCATAATAACAAGATAGCTTTTACCAAAGACCTGCAGGTTAAGGAAATGACAGCATGAAGTAAACAAGTTTCTTCAAATATGCTTAGAACAAGATCCAGTTCTAGCTCACGCATTATTATGGTTTAACTCTGCATGCTTTTGTTCTATAGAATGCTTTAGGTTCCAAATTATTACTGGATACTTTATTAATAAAACTGTCAATACTGTCCCCATCCTAATATTGCTCTTTGTTGTTTTTCTGACTTATCATACATCCAATATTTAGCTGCAACTCAATTGTTATTTAGCTAAAACATCAAATGTTCCAGTTTGGATTCACTTTCTGTCATGTTCTATCCATCCAGGTTGTTTTGATAGTAATTTCCATATTGATTACATTGATTTGAGAAAATAGATTCATTTACCCAGTGATGTTTTAGATAGAAATATATATAACCCAGGCATCCAGAAGACTACTACAACTTCTATAAAACTTGCCTAAAAAGAGTGCTTCCTTGTTACCAAAGGAATAGCATTTGCAAATCTGTCGTGGAAGTCATCTATTGTATTTAAACATTCACAAAAATAAACTTGGGAAAGTGCCAGACCAGATGGTGTGTAGTAAGAGACCATCACACTTTTTAGCTCTTACAAGAAAGATACATGGCTTAGGCACCAAGAAGCTCTTTGGCTTAACCCTCCCTGATGACATCTATAGTACGTATTTTATTTCCTGCTGCCAGACCAATCTTGGAAGGATTTCCAAAATATCCCCTTACTATTCAGCAAATCAGTATGGATACTTTGGTCAAAAACACAGGTTTGTGGTCCCCAAGCCTATTGGCTACTTCACATAAATTGGATAGAACTCGTTATCTTGATTAATTGATGGATGCATTCAGCAGATTTTTATTGTCAGGGGCAGGGGCTAATATTAGGCTCATCAGTTTCTCTTCTCAGAAAAAAAGAAATTAAGAAAGTTAACTTTTAAGTCATGTATCTTTCTTATTTATAAATTTTCAAAAATTCGATGGCCTCTTAATATACACCATCTGGTTTGGCTCTTTTCCAAGTTTATTTTTAGGAATGTTTAAATACACTAGATGACATCCATGACAAATTTCTAAATGCTATTTCTTTGGTAACAAAAAAAAAATGCTTTTTAGGTAGGTTTTGGTGGCACCTGAAGAGGAGTATTGTAATGCTTTTTTCTGTTCCTCTGCATCCTTTCTTGACTTAAAAACTAATGTGAAAAGAGAATATCATGAAACTGTATGGTTTACTTAGGGCCATAACACTCCTTGCATGACAGCTTTAGGAAATTGTGCTAAGGGTGGTTTTAAATATACCCAGTTTAGATATAATAGGGTCTTGCTGAAGTTAAATATGGTAGATTTCTATGGATCTTTCTTGGATCTTTCCCATTATAAAAAATAATTTTTAAAGATTCAATAATTAGGCTAACCACTGTATCATAATTCTGTGAATTCTTTGGATTAAAGATAGGCTATCGCATTAGTTGCCTTTTTTTTTAACCAACTATCACACTCTTAGTGACATAAAACAGTACATCTTTATTAGCTTTTAACGTGGGAAATTGCTTCATCAAAGCCAGCAAGGAAGAAGGAATATACAATCTTTTGTAATCTAATTACAGAGTGACACTCCTTCAGGGTTAATAACTAGAAGCAAATTTCTCAAGGGAAGATTATTCAAATAGCGGAGGCTGGTTTTCAGGGAGTCATTTTCAAAGCTACTGACTTCAGGCATTTCTCTTTCTTGGTTTAAATGGGGACACTCTTAGCTTGTGGCTTAGAATACACCTATAATTTCTTTTATTTTTTTTTAATTTTGGGGGATTCATTAAAGGTATAAGATGTGTCACACACTAAGACCCCACCCCCATCCCTCCTTTCCTCTCTTTGCTCTTCCTTTCCCTATCCCCCTTCCTCCTTCTCTCTCTTTCTGCGCTCCCCTTTCTCCACTCCCCACTGTATCATTAATTGTCATTAATTGTCCTCAAATCAAGATTGAATACATAGGATTCATGCCTCTCCATTCTTGTGATGCTTCACTAAGAATGATGTGTTCCACTTCCATCCAGGTTAATACAAAGACTGTAAAGTCTCCATTTTTTTAATGGCTGAATAGTATTCCATAGTATACATGTACCACATCTGTAAATTCTGATCATTATTTTATTCATAGTATTTGACTTTACTGCTCAAATATGTCATTTCCAAGCCTTAGTCTATATAGCAAAGCTTAATTTAACTTAATTTCCCCCTAAATGCTCAATTGACCAATCTAATAAGAGAATATGACACTTTCAGATATTGGAAGAACAATCTTTAGAAACTCTACTTACAACCATGAGAAATCAAATAATGGTAAAATCTGTATTCGTTAGAACCACAGGCAATAGTGATCTACTACCAGTTTAGGGTAGACCAAAAATGGGAGAGATGGCTGAAGATCTAAAACTAACATGATTTCCTCCTCTTGAGATAAACAAGTCTGGGACTGGACTGGATGGCAGTGCATGATTTTGGATGAAGAAAGACGAGACTGACACACCTTAATTTAAGACCAGTATATATGTCGGTCCCTGTGTTAACAATTCTGTGACCAGGCACATTTTCCTATTCCTATGTTAAACAATACTGAAAACAAGGAAAAATAATATAGATATTTTATACAGACATTTTTATGTAAAATGTTAACGCTATAAATCAACTGTTTAATAAAACACCTTATTTTCAACATTAACAGAGTGTTTATCAAATCTCACTTCAATATCCTCTTTTACTGTGTTCACTAATACAGATATATCATGGTATAAATTGTGTCTAATTTTTATTAATTCTCTATTCCCACAAGCTAACTAAACGTCTATAAGCTCAGATCCTAAAACCCTATTACTAGGCTGGCTACCTACTGCATGTGACCTGTATGGCCCCATGCATTTAATGTTCTGCTGTCAACATTTAAAATTATCAATGATTTTTAAAAACACTTTTTTAAAAAATGTGCCCTGGGCCCTGTAAACTATAGTCAGTTCTGCCAGTAAATATTATTCTCTTCTTTCCTCCATTTTTGAGACACTACTAAGACTCCATCGAGTTGGTATTCTCTCTTTCAAAGTCCAATACATTCAACTTTTCTTGGTTAATAGGCTTTTATTTTATGGTGCAGTTTTGAGAAATTTTGGTTGATATATCTGTTAGCATATGCAGCCTTCTTTAAAAAAAATTTTACTAAACTTTGTTTCACTTAACAAGATTAAAAGAGTTAAATTCTTCCAGTAAGGAAGAATTCATGTTAACTGTAATTACATGAAATTTCGAAGTTGAAAAGCCAATAAGGGAATTTTACCAGATGAAAAATAGAATCCTACTTATGCATAAAGAACTGGTTCAAACGTTATTTAAAGGAATTTAGTCTTGTTTTATTATTTTATGACATCAGTGCAGATTCTGGGAAGGCACTGGAACATTTGCCTTACCTTCTGAATTTCTACCTTTGAGAAATTATTGAAATTATCCTGCTTTCTATTTGGTTTTCCATATAGCTGTGTAGCTGGGGTTTTGAAGCCAGTGTTCTGGCTGAAGGGTTAAATGGAGGTTGACATCGAATCATATTCTGATAATCAATCCTTTCCTGGAGTAGAGCTCCCTTCCAGAGGGAGGGGCACAATTTTCTTAATTATACAAAGACATTGTCTAGTTTACAAGAGCATTGCTTACAAGGGCAGATGTTCAAATGGCAAAAGTTTTTATTTGTGGGATAAATATATGACCTGAAGAACAATAGGAACTAGGAACTCATACGTCCTTCTTTTCTCTCATATGTTTAAGAATAAAAAGGCTCTGGATATATGTGTTTAAATGAGTATCCAGTTGGTATGGATTAGGAAAAGAATTAGAAATTAGAAGAAATTTTCCTTATCTTTATGCCTCTAGCTTACTCAAGTGTTAGGCAGAATAGATCTAACGGCTGCTTCACCCTATATCAGTGTTTTTCAACCTTTTTATTTTTTTAATCTCATGTATACTTGAATCTATAGTTAAACTTCCATGGCACAGTTAAATTATGTTGATCAAAAAAAAAAAAAGAGAGAGAGAGTAAATAAACCCTTACTGTGCTTTAAACTTATTTAGAAAATAATATAACGAATGATCTCTAAAATTTTTACAGCTCACTGAAGATCCTCACATGGCGCCCTGGGAGAATCACTGCCCTAGACGGTGGTTTGCTAATGCCATCCCTCCCTGGAAATACTAGATATGCTCAAAACTTCCTTAGCTTGCAAGAGAAGCAAAATAATTAAAGCTCTCAGTTATGAATTCCAAATTTGTTATTATTCTACACTGATTTTTCCTTTCTCATGATCAGAGTGATGGAAAGAGTGTTCTCTCCTCCTCCTTAGCTGCCACTGTATTCTGGGTCCAGTGCAGCGAAGCCTCTATTTGTACTTATTCCACAGTTGCAGGCAGGTCGGTAACACATGCCTCATTCTTCTGTATGGGGATGTCATGGAGGAATTGGAAGGCTTGAGAGGCTCAGGATTACATTTAGTCAGTAGGGACTGGACAGGAAAGATTGTGCTGGGAACAGACAGCAACTGAACTGTAGAATATTTAAAGTTGTACTTAAATTATGTGGACATCTAAGAGAGAAGAAAGATGTTTACAGTCAGCTGAAGAATTTTCCTCCCACTCATCACAAATGAATATAGACAGGGATTTTTCCAAAAGTGTCTATATGAATATTTTACTTTGCCCACATAATCCACAGACCCGGTTTACTCCATTTTTGCCTCAGGTAAATATTTTAGAAATATCTGGAGCTTTAGGCCAAGACCTGGCACTGTATCATTGCTCCCATTGCTTTGAAAGTCACTACTGATAAAAGAAGTTGTATCTGTTATTTATTTTAAGAAATTGGCAATCAGTCAATTTAAACCATATGTTTTCTTATCACTTCAAGGTTTATAATTAATGAATGTGTGCTGTGTTAAATGAGAACCAAGCTCAGACAGATGACAGGGGAGACACCTTGATGAACGCACAGAACGAGGGGTAAGATTCAGAGGAGAGGTGCTTACAGCATGATATAAACTTTACAGAAGTACCATCCATGCCGGGAAAGGATAATAATGAGTGTGTATTTTTCACTATCTCCAGGGAAAAAGAAATGGTGCTCCATCAATGCCTGGGAGAAGAAAAAATACTCTTCCAACCTGAGTTCCTTCCCTTGCTGCCCTCCTCTCATGGCTACGTTCCCCATCTGCAAAGATCTGCATGTGGGACATATCACCAGGTTTTCAGGTGTGTGTGGAAAACTTCCTCAGCTCAGCATCTCCCATGATGGTGATAAATGCCAACCACAAGGGAGAGTAAAGGGCCATGTGGCCCGAGGACATAAACAAAGACAGGGAGCAGATACCACTGACTAGTAGTGATGGACAGCTCGTCCCACACCTGACATGGCACAGCTTCAGAAGAGACTGAGGCTGAATTGGTATCGCTGTAACTAACCTGGTCATGACTTAATCCTGAGACTATTACTGTCTCTCACATGCACGTCTTTCCTTTGCAGTTTGTTGTTCTCAGAAACAGGTTTACATGAGTAAAAATTTCCCTGAAGAAAGGGAGAATTTAGCTGAGAAAACAAAGAATTCAAATTTGGTGACTAAGTATTTGACAAATTACTAATTGTTTAATTAAATGATAAATTCCCCTTAGTAATGAGCCATAAAACTTTATTTCAATTCTGAGTAAAGATAAATACTTCAGTAAAGAAATGTTACAGGTTTGCCCAGAGATGTGGTCTAAAGTTAGCCGTCATCTTGAAAGGCTTCAGGGAGTGGCTTGGCTCCTGTGGCTCAAGCGGCTAAGGCGCCAGCCACATACACCTAAGGTGGTGAGTTCAAATCCCCAGCCCAGCCCCACCAAACAACAATGATGGCTGCAACCAAAAAATGGCCAGGCGTTGTGGCGGGCGCCTGTAGTCCCAGCTACTTGGGAGCCTGAGGCAGGAGACTCCCTTGAGCCCAGGAGTTGGAGGTTGCTGTGAGCGTGATGCCATGGCACTCTACTCAGGGGGATAGCTTGAGGCTCTGTCTCAAAAAAAAAAGAAAAGAAAAAAAAAAGGAACTACTACATTCTTGAATTGTGTTAGAATTATTCTAGTAAGTGGACCACACTATCATGGAGTCTGGAAATCTTTTCTATTTATAGTAATGTTTATTTAATAAATGTATTCATGTACATGAATGTACAAAAAGCATTCAGTCAGTTCAGAGTGGAAGGTCCCTAAAGGTTCTCTTTCCTTATAACTACAACTTCTTGCCACCAGCCAGGATAATGGGAAATTTTCTGATTTATTACAGAACTGTAATCTGTAACAAATAAGAATCTCTGATGAGGGATGAAAGGAAGTTAAAGGGGCTACAGGGAGGTGGGAAAGAATTCTAGTCTCCTGGACTAGAAAGTTGGAAAGAGCCCTGAAGCTAGATTAAGAATTTGGGTGCGTGTGATCTAGTTTAACCAAGTATGTGCTATTCCTGTAAAATAGGACTTGTAGCCTGTGACACATGACCTCTAGCCTGTGAATGATTCCTCCCATAAAACAGAGATAAGGCTGGGTGTGGTGGTTCAAGCCTGTAATCCTAGTACTCTGGGAGGCTGAGGCGGGTGGATAGCTTGAGCTCATGAATTCGAAACCAGCCTGAGCAAATGTGAGGCCCTGTCTCTACTAAAATAGAAAAACTGAGGCAAGAGGATTGCTTGAACCCAAGGGTTGAAGGTTGCTGTGAGCTATGATACCACCACACTATACTAGGGCAACGGCTTGAGACTCTGTCTCAAAAAACAAAAACAAACAAACCAAAGAAAAAACAAGAGATAAGGATCCCCATCACAGAACAAGACTAACATGTACTGTCATACGGTCACTAGCAAAATAACAGTAATTATTGACACAGAGTGAAGAAAATTGGAGTTATGTGACAACTGAGGTAATCAGTAGCCAGTGAAACCAGGACGGCAGGGCCGAAGGCCTAAGGGGAACCAATGGGAATTCTTATAGATGACTGTAGGAGGAACTGGGGTGAGAATATACACTCATGTTGGTGCAAGGGCTCTCTTCTCACTTGTGAGGAGGACCTTTTTCTGCTCTCCTGGAAAAGTCATCTCTGCTTTCCTTTAAATAAAAATTACACTTCCCTCTTTGCCATATTGGAATCCCAGATACCTCCTTTTCTCCTCCCCAGTATCTTGCTCTTCCTTTGAATTTGTTGGTTCTTCTGGGTGAATAAACCAGATCCACTGAATAGCTCAGAAGTGAATTCTCACTTGTGACATTCAGGACAATCTTCTTCCTTTCACTTTTCTGGTCTCTCCCTACCTCCCCCTTCCTCCTCCTGCTCCCAGGACACTGAGCTAGCCATTATCAAGTACACCATAAGTTTTGGGCATTTTCTACATAATTAGGACAATAGAACCTCAATAACAGGGAATATCACTGCATACATTATACACTTAGGAAACAAGTGAAGCTCTTCTTTTACTTGGGTACAGTTATGTGTCACTAATGTTGGGGATAAGTTTTTGTTTGTTTTTCTGAGACAGAATCTCACTTTGTCACCCTGGGTAGAGTTCCATGGCATCATCAAGTAGCTGGGACTACAGACATGTGCACCACACCCAACTAGTTTTTCTAGTCTCAAACTCCTGAGCTCAAGCAATGGGGATAAGTTTAGAGAGATGGGTCCTTAAGCAATTTGTTCATTATGTGAACATCATAGAGGTCTAGCCTACTACACACCTAGGCTGTATGGTCTAGCCTATCACTCCTAAGCTATAAACCTGTACTACATGTTACTGTACTGAATACTGTAGGCAGTGGTAATGCAATGCTAAGTATTCATGTATCTAAACATAGAAAAAAATACTTGGGCGGTGCCTGTGGCTCAGTGAGTAGGGCGCTGGCCCCATATAACAAGGGTGGCAGGTTTGAACCCGGCCTTAGCCAAACTGCAACAGAAAAAATAAAAAATAAACAAACACAGATAAAACACAGTGAAAATATGGTATACAAGATGAAAAATGGTGTGCCTAAATAGGGCACTTACCATGAATGGAGCTTGAAGGACTGGAAGTTGCACTGGGTGAGTCAGTGAGTGAGGTGAGTGACTGTGAAAGCCTAGGATGTTACTGTACAATACCATGGACTTTCTAAACACTGTACATGTAAGCTACTCTAAGTTTATTTAAAAATATTTTTCTAGGCCTGGTATGATGCCTCATGCCTGTAATCCTAGCAGTCTGGGAGGCTGAGGCAGGTGGATCCCTTGAGCTCAGGAGTTCAAGACTAGCCTGAGCAACAGCAGAGACCTTGTCTCTAAAAATAGCCAGGTGTTGTGGTGGGCCCCTGTTGTCCCTCCTGAGTAGGAGGCTGAGGCAGGAGGATCACTTGAGCCCAAGAGTTTGAGGTTGCTGTGAGATATGATGCCATGGCATTCTATCAAGGGCAACAAGGTGAGACTCTGTCTCAAATAAATAAATAAATAAAAATTTTTTTAAAAAGGGGCTTGGCACAGTGGCTCACACTTATAATCCTAACACTCTGGGAGGCCAAGGCTCACTCTGGATTGCCTGAGCTCACAGGTTCAAGAACAGCCTGAGCAAGAGTGAGACCCCATCTCTAAAAATAGCCAGGTGTTGTGGCGGGCACCTATAGTCCTAGATACTTGGGAGGCTGAGACAAAAGAATTGCTTGAGCCTAAGAGTTTAAGGTTGCTGTGAGCTGTGATGACGCAGCACTCTACTAAGGGTGACAAGTGAGACTCTGTCTCAAAAAAAAAAAAATTAAAATAAGGGTTTTCTTTCTTCAATAACAAATTAATCTTACCTTACCACAACTTATTTACTTTATACACTTTTAATTGTTTAAAAACTGTTTGATTATTTTCTAATAGCACTTCATGTAAAACAAACACATTGTACAATTGTACAAAAATATTTTCTTCCTTTACATGCTTATTCTATAAGATTTTTTGTCTACTTTTAATTTTTATTTTTTAAACTTCTTGTTAAAAACTATACCACAAACATACACATTAGCTTAGGACTATCCAGGGTCAGGATCATCAATAGCACCATCTTCCACTGCCACATCTTGTCCCACTGGAAAATCTTTTTTTTTTTTGAGACAGAGTCTCAAGCTGTCACCCTGGGTAGAATGCTGTGGCATCATTGCTCATAGCAACCTCAAACTCTTGGGTTTAAGCAATTCTCTTGCCTCGGCCTCCCAAGTAGCTGGGACTACAGGTGCCCACCACAATGTCTGGCTACTTTTTGTTTGTAGTTGTCATTGTTGTTTGGCAGGCCTGAGTTGGATTTGAACTGGCCAGCTCCCGTGTACGTGACTGGCACCCTAGCCACTGAGCTACAGGTACCAAGCCACACTGGAAAAAATCTTTTTTATTTATTTTGCACTGGAAAAATCTTAAGAGGCAAAAATACACATGGAGCTGTCTTCCCCTCTGGTAACAACGAAATACCTCCTGAAGGACTTGCTGCCTGAAACTGTGTTACAATTAACTTTTTTTTTTTTAAGAGACAAAGTCTCACTTTATTGTCCTCTGGGAGAGTGCTGTGGTGTCACAGCTCACAGCAACCTCCAACTCCTGGGCTTAGGCGATTCTCTTGCCTCAGCCTCTCAAGTAGCTGGGACTATAGGCACCCGCCATAACGCCCAGCTATTTTTTGTTGCAGTTTGGCCAGAGCCAGGTTCGAACCCACCACCCTCGGTATATGGGGCTGGTGCCCTACTTATTGAGCCACAGGTGCTGCCCAACAAATAACTTTTTTTTTCTTGGCCAGGGCCAGATTTGAACCCACCACCTCTGGTTTATGAGGCTGGCGCCCTACTCCTTTGAGCTACAGGAGCAGCCCAATAATTAACTTTTTTTTATTTTGAAACAAAGTCTCACTCTGTTACCCAGACTAGAGTGCCATGATATTAACCTACCTCACAGCAACTTCAAACTCCTGAATTCAAGCAATCCTCCTTCCTCAGCCTCCTGAGTAGCTCAAACTAGAGGCACCCCACACAACATCCAGCTAATTTTTTCTTTCATTCTTTCTTTCTTTTTTTTTTGTGACAGAATCTCACTTTGTTGCCCTCAGTAGAGTGCTGTGCTATCTTAGCTCACAGCAACCTCAAACCCTCCCCCTTTTTTTTTGCCTAATGATGCTATAAGCACTATCACACCTTCTTTTGTGTAAATAATGTCTGATAAATTGAGGTGCAAGCCTGCTGTTGCAAAGGAAAAAAACTTTTTTTTTTTTGACAGAACCTCAAGCTGTCGCCCTGGTAGAGAACTGTGGCATCACAGCTCACAGCAACCTTCAACTCCTGGGCTCAAGTGATTCTCCTGCCTCAGCCTCCCAAGTAGCTGGGAGTACAGGTGCCTGCCAAAAGCCCTGGCTATTTTTTGGTTGCAGCCATCTTTGTCATTTGGCGGGCCCGGGCTGGATTCGAACCCGCCAGCTCAGGTGTATGTGGCTGGAGCCTTAGCCACTTCAGCCACAGGCGCCAAGCCCCTGGGCTGGATTCTAACCCACCAGCTCAGGTGTATGTGGCTGGCGCCTCAGCTACTTTGGCCACAGAAACCAAGCCCTCAAAAACTCTTGTGCTCAAGCGATTCTCTTGATTCAACCTCCCAAGTATCTGGGACTACAGGTGCCTGCCACAGTGCCAGGGTATTTATAGGGACAGGTCTCATTCTTGCTCAGGCTGGCCTCGAACCTGGAGCTCAAGCAATCTATCTGCCTCAGCTTCCCAGAGTGCTAAGATTACAGGCCTGAGCCACAATGCCCAGCCAACAAGTACCTTTTTTTTTTTTTTTAAATAAATAGAAGGAGTACACTCTAACAATAAAAAGTATAGTGCGGGCTCGGCGCCTATAGCTCAACCGGCTAAGGCGCCAGCCACGTACACCTAAGGTGGCGGGTTCAAATCCCCAGCCCGGACCCGCCAAACAACAATGACAGCTGCAACCAAAAAAAAAAAAAATAGCCGGGCGTTGTGGTGGGCGCCTGTGGTCCCAGCTACTTGGGAGGCGGAGGCAGGAGACTCGCGTGAGGAGTTGGAGGTTGCTGTGAGCTGTAATGCCACGGCACTCTACCCAGGGGGCCAGCTTGAGGCTCTGTCTCAAAAAACAAAAAAAAAAAAGTATAGTGCGCATGAAGCAGTATTATCATTACCAAGTATTATGTCCTATACATAAGTAACTGTATGTGCTACACTTTCATAGGACTGGCAGAGCAGTGTGCTGTTTAGATTAGCATCACCACAACATGTGAGTAATGCGTTGTATGACATTACAACACATTACTATGAAGTCACTAAGCCATAGGAATTTTTCAGCTCCACTTTAATCTAATGGAACCACTGTTGTTCATTGATTGTCCTTGGACTGAGAGGTCATGGCTGTAGTTAGATTAACTTAGCTGAAAGCATTCAGCTTCTTTGGTGCCTGGTTCTCCTCACTTGAGTCAGTGGGCTTCTCCCTAATCTGAACCCCTTGGGGTTCTTCTGTGCTAATCCCCTTGTCCCCTACTCATTTGGTGTGCTGGAGCCTGGTAGTTACTTGCTAGATTTTCAGGACTTTCGTGAGCCAGCTGGGTATCACATTGGTGGCTCTAAACCAGCCATGGTGGATGTTTTTACACAATGGAAACAGGTGAATGCAACAAACTAGTTTCCCACCGCTGACTCTGAGCTAGTTAAACATTTATCAGCACACAGTCCCTACTTCACACTAGTCTAAACCAGGTCATTTCTCTTAGTTCTTTTGGGTCCTTGCATTAAAGCTTTTTGTTTTGTTTTGTTTTTAATTTCAGAGCTAGGGTCATTCCCTGGCTGAACCCTCTAATCACAGCCAACTAAACTAAAGTCCCACGTCAACCCTGGTTCCTCCTAACCCAGCTTTTTAGGGCTGTGAAAGAGTTTCCTTCTAGCCTCTCTGATCCCAGTCAACTCACTCATGTTCTTCTTCTTCTTCTTTTTTTTTTGTAGAGACAGAGTCTCACTTTATCGCCCTGGGTAGAATGCTGCGGCGTCACACAGTTCACAGCAACCTCCAATTCCTGAGCTTTGGCAATTCTCTTGCCTCAGCCTTCCAAGTAGCTGGGACTACAACCACCCGGCACAACGCCCGGCTATTTTTTGTTGCAGTTTGGCCAGGGCTGAGTTTGAACCCACCACCCTCGGTATATGGGGCCAGTGCCCTACTCACTGAGCCACAGGCGCTGCCCTCTCACTCATGTTCTTTCCTAGCACTCTTATCCCCTGGGTTCTTTTTTTTTTTTGAGACAGAGCCTCAAGCTGTTGCCCTGGGTAGAGTGTCATGGCATCACAGCTCACAGCAACCTCCAAATCCTGGGCTCAAGTGATTTTCCTGCCTCCACTTCCCAAGTAGCTGGGACTACAGGTGCCTGCCACAATGCCTGGCTATTTTTTGGTTGCAGCCATCATTGTTGTTTGGCGGGCCCAGGCTGGATTCAAACCTGCCACCTTAGGTGTATGTGGCTGGTGCCTTAGCCGTTTGAGCCACAGGTGCCGAGCCTATCCCCTGGATTCTAAAAGCTTACAGCTCCTTCACTGCCCTGCCCCAGCATGTCACTGCTTATACAGTATCATTCTGCTGGGTTTTCATCCCTGGGCTGAGGAGCTTACATACTGCAACTTATTTATTCTTTATAACAATGCTATGAGGTAGAAACTATTGTCACTTTCATTTGATAGAGGAGGAAACTGAAGCTCATGGGGTTGAGCAACTGATGTAAGGTCACACATGGGCAGCACTGCCTTCAATCCAGCCTCCTCTCTGGACTCCCCATCCCTTTCCTTAGGAGGCTGGCTTCAAGGCTTTTACTTGTAAACCACTCTTCAAAAACATTAACACAGAACTACTTTTTTTTTTTGGTAGAGATAGAGGCTCACTTTATCGCCATCAGTAGAGTACCATGGTGTCACAACTCACAGAAACCTCTAACTCCTGGGCTTAGGTGATTCTCTTGCCTCAGCCTCCCAAGTAGCTGGGAGTACAGGTGCCCGCCACAGTACCTAGTGGGGCCAGGTTTGAACCTACCACCTTTGGTATATGGGGCCGATGCTCTATCCACTGAGCCACAGGCGCCACCCCACAGAACCACTTTTATATCTACAACTTTAATAACATGCTTATTTTCCAAAACTATCCAAATCTGAAACGGTCCCCTCAGGAGTTGCGATGAAGGAAGGAGGCCAGTAGAGAGCTCTACCAGAGGTGGGTCTGTCCTCCAAGCCCTCTATTTTTATAGCACTTTGCTATTTTAATCCTCTAGCCATGCATTTTTCCCCCTTACCCTCCGGCAGATTTTGTTCCAATAGAGTCAGGAATATAAGCCATTTAGAAACCCTGAAAAGTCTATGCATGTTTCTGGTAGATCAAGATTTCCTCATTTTAAATTACATAGTTCTGTGTTTTGGTAAGTTGTGGTCCCTGCTGACCTTGTAAATGGGCGAGTGGAACAGCCCATAACTACAAAAATCAACTTGCTTACCCTGTTTCCTCAGCAGCTGTTTATTTATATGGAACCCAAGGGACAGAGCCTGGCTCACATATTGTGAAAAAGAAAAAGAAGGAAGGAATAATTTGTGTTCAAAACAAAGAAAGAAATTTAAAATTCAGGCTGTTTTTTCTCTTTACTTTTCCTGAAATGTCTGATAGTAAGTAAAACAAGGTTGTTTCCAAGAAAAATACTTACCCTGGAATATAGTTGACCTGACAAGCTGTGAAACCCATTTCCTTGATGCTGGTCTGCTCAGCTCCATTCGAGGGTTTCATGGCTTTTGGTAAGGCCTAGGTGAGCTAGCCCCTAGCACATTTTTCTAAAAGCCTAAAAAGATAAGTCCAGTTGTTAGGGAAAGCAGTAGATACTTTTTTAGCCAGCAATAGAATCATTCTGACCCCTAAAGACAAGGACATGATAAAGACAAAGGGGTAAAACACTATGGGGCAAGGAAAGTAAAGATCAGAATAACAAAATATTCCAGTAAGGACTTTATTGACTCCCTGTGACAAAAGTGTAAACTCTCAGAGCCATTATTAGGTCAGCAGGGACCACAATTTACCATAACATAGAACGATGTAATTTAAAATGAGGAAATGTTGATCTACCAGAAACATTCTTAGCCACTACTAAGAATTCTGGCTGCTAGTGTAATTAAACAGAGAGACTTTGGCAAGGTCCTTAGCTGTATTTTGGATGAGTTTCCCATTTGCATGCTGTGTGAAGGTAATATTGACTCTAAAACAGGATTCAAGGTATCTGGGTTCTAGCTAAATAGCACAACTGACTGAAAGAATCTTAGTTTCATCATTTGTTTGGTTTGTTTTGAGACAAGTCTCACCATTATGTCGCCCTTGGTAGAGCACCATGGTGTCACAACTCACAGCAACCTCAAATTCTTGGACTTAAGTGAATCTCTTGCCTCAGCCTCCTAAGTAGCTGGGACTATAGGCACCTGCCACAATGCCTGGCTGTTTTTTTGTTGCAGTTGTCATTGCTGTTTAGCTGGCCTGGGCTGGGTTTGAACCTGCCAGCCTGGGTGTATGCAGCCGGCGCCCTACCCACTGAGCTGTGGGAGCCATCAGTTTCATCATTTGTAAAATAAAATATGAACTCTTAAGTTTCCTTACATAATCCAGTCATTCTACAGAATACCTTGAAAAATGTAAAGATCTTCTAGAAATGCAAAATTATATTATTCTTTCTTTCATTCAACAAATATTTATCTGACAACCCCCCCTCCCCAGGGTATACTAGGGTATAGTAGGAGCTGAGGACAAGACAAAGTCCATCCAGGAGTTCATACTGCATTTGGGGACAAAAGGAAGAAAAATAAAGCTGAGTGAGAGGGATAGAAAGTCATAAGGAGAGCTATTTCACCAAATGTGGCAAACGTGGCTCTCTGATTTGAAAGAAAACAAGCCATGCAGTGTCGGAGGGAAAGAGCATTCCAGGCAGAGGGAAGAACCATTGAGAGGATAAGGCCAGAGAGAGAATGGGGCCCAAGCTATGCAGGTCCCTATAGGCCACCACGTCAGAGATTTGGCATGTTCTCTCAGTGAGATTGGAAGCCATTGGATTGGAGAGCTCTAAGAAAACTCAAGACAAGATTAGACTTTTGTTTTAGCCTGGTCACTCTGGACTCTGTGATTAGAATAGGTAGGGAGACACAAGAATGGAAAGAAGCCACCAGTTATGTGGCAAGTGCAATAATTGGGGCAGGATCCAGGACAGGTAGAAGTGGTGATGATGACAAGTGGCCAGAATCTAGACAACGAGTTTTGTATGATGTGGATTATGAGAAGAACAGTCAAGATGACTTCAATAATTTGGTCCTGTGCAACTGATAAAATGAAGTTGATATTTACTGAGAGGAGGAACACTCGGGGAAGAGAAAGCTTAAGGGTGGTGAGAAGCAAAATGACCAGGGTTTCCTTTGGTTGTGTTAAGATTGAGATGCCTCTTAGATTTTCAAGAACAGATGGGAAGTAGGAAGTTAATCAACATATGTGAGGACCCCAGGCTGGAAAGGGACTAGAACTTCCAACCCAGATCCTTAACTTTCTGTTTTAGGGAATCCAGTCCAGGTAGACCAGGAGCGTTTGGCAATAGCCCAGTGACAGAAAAGGATATAAGACCCAAAATAAAGGCTCGGCGCCTGTGGCTCAAGTGGCTAAGGCACCAGCCACGTACACCTAGGGTGGCGGGTTTGAGTTCAGCTTGGGCCCTCCAAAAACAGCGATGATGGCTGCAACCAAGAAATAGCCAGGGCGTTGTGGCAGGCGCCTGTGGTCCCGGCTACTTGGGAGGCTGAGGCAGGAGACTCGCTTGAGCCCAGGAGTTGGAGGTTGCTGTGAGCTGTGATGCCAAAGCACTCTACCCAGGGAGATAGCTTGAGGCTCTGTCTCAAAAAAAAAGACCCCAAATAAAATCACCTCAAGAAAAGGAGAGGTGGCTCAGCACCTGTGGCTCAAGTGGCTAAGGCACCAGCCACATACACCTAAGGTGGTGGGTTCAAATCCAGCCCAGGCCTGCCAAACAACAATGATGGCTGCAACCAAAAAATAGCTAGGCATTGTGGCGGGTGCCTGTGGTTCCAGCTACTTGGGAGGTAGAGGCAGGAGACTCGCTTGAGCCCAGGAGTTGGAGGTTGCTGTGAGCTATGCTGCCACAGTACTCTACCCAGGGGGGCAGTTTGAGGCTCTGTCTAAAAAAGAAAAAAAAAAAGAAAAAGAAAAGGAGAGGTCTAGGTTGGCAATGCAGTTAAGGTAAGTCCCCAAGTATTGGTGCAGAACAACAGATTGTATTTTCATGTGTCCCGGAACTGGATACTGGAAGCCCAATAGTGCCTAACCACCCAAGTGTGTGTGCCTCTTTAACCTTGGAGAGCTAGTTCTCCGTGAGATCATAAGAAATAAATATATGGTTTCTGCCCGAAGTTCCCAACACAGAGCTCCAAAATCCCTCGGAATTTCCTTGTTGATAAGTGGTGGAGCATCTTTTGCTCTAATGAGGCATCTCTAGGTGAACTCCTGGATAGCTTCTGGTTGGGGGCTGGTTACTGGAAAGACTTGATTAGAAGTCTTTAGCCCACCCCATCCTCTAGGATGGGAAGAAGGGCTGGAGATTGAGTTAATGATTAATCATGCCTATGTGCTGATGCCTCCTTAAAACTTTCTCAGTTACTGAGTTCCAAGAGCTGGTTTGTGAATAAGAGCACATCCATGGGGGGCAGATGTACCCCAACTCTACACAGATAGACCGTTCCAGATCTTACCCTGTATACCTCTTCATTTGGTTATTCATGTATACACCTTATAATAAACCAGAAAATGTAAATTGTTTTTCTGAGTTCTGTGAGCCATCATAGCAAATTATTATTATTTTCCTTTTTTTGGTAGAATTTTATTTTTTTTAAATTTCAGATTAGGCTCAGCGCCCATAGCTCAGTAGTTAGGGTACCAGCCACATACACTGGGGCTGGCGGGTTTGAACCTGGCCCAGGACTGCTAAACAACAATGACAACTATAAAAACAACAACAACAAAAATAGCCAGTGTTATGGCAGGAGCCTGTAGTCCCAGCTTGGGAGGCTGGGGCAAGAGAATTGCTTAAGCCCAGAGTTTGAGGTTGCTGTGAGCTGTGATGCCACAGCACTCTACCAAGGGCGACATAGTGAGACTCTGTCTCAAAAAAAAAGAAAAAAAGAACTGAATTAAATTATAGGGCACCCAATTAGTATTCACAGAAATGGAGAATTGGCTGGTGTGGGGGTAAAGACCGTCCCTACACATTTGGTGTCAGACCTGGCAGAAGAAGAAAACCAGTTTTCCTCTATCCTCTCTATATCTGGCATTGGAACACAATTAATCTGCCTCACTCCCATGCCCTAGTTTGGAATCTCCAAAATTTTGAATAGTTTGTGGGCAATCCCAAAAGAGAGGAGGGACAAACTTTGAGAGGCATTCACAAGTGTAGTAATCGGTAGAAATTGGTGCCTAATTGGATAAAGAGAGTGAGTGTGAGGGGCATGTAGAGATTCTGAATTTTCCTTTTCTTTTCTTTTTTTTTTTTTTGAGACAGAGCCTCAAGCCATCCCCCTGGGTAGAGTGCCATGGCATCACAGCTCACAGCAACCTCCAACTCCTGGGCTCAAGCGAGTCTCTTGCCTCTACCTCCCAAGTAGCTGGGATTACAGGCGCCCACC
>CAUYTI010029577.1:0-10909 GCA_963575145.1 Galago senegalensis | reverse complement strand
CCCCATACTAAAAATAGCATTGCAGAAGTTCATCATCAACCCAGTCCTTTCGCTTACAATGCAAAAATTAAAATCTTTGAGCTCAACAAATGGAGAGGTCTAAGGGAGGAGCTTTAATTTAAAAAAAAAAAAAAAAAGAAGTTGCTTGCACGTGAAGTCACCTAAGGGCCCTTATGCTGGAGAATGGGTGGGATGAGGAAGGAAGAGTTGAGCCAGACTCAATCGGAACCCACCAGGTGCTCCCTGAGCACCTCGCTCTGCTGCTCTGAGTACCAACGCCAGCTCCTCCCTCTCTGTTCCCTCAGGAACATCCAGGGCTCCACGGCAGTCTCATCTCCAGATTCTGGGTCCCTCTCCTCATGTTATGATGCCTGAGGGCCCTTTTATGATTAAGCGTACAATGTGCAGACTTCTATCTGCAGCTCTCAGCACACCTTTTCCATTCGGTCTCCCCAGACAATCCATGCTGTGAGCCAGGATCTGGCCAAGACCTTAGAGCTCACCTGTTCAACCTCCTCATTTGACATCTGAGGCCCCGGAGTGATACTGACTTGCCTGTGAGCACACAGTGTCGGGAAGAAATGTAGAGTAGGACACGGACCTAGGAATCCAGTATGCTTTAATTCATTAACCAACCAACCATACAACCACAAAGTGTCTACTGAGCACCTATTGTGTGAGCATGTCAACAGGCAACCCAGGGCTCTCGGCTCTGCACCCACAGGCTCACCATTCACATTCACCCGCACTTTTGTTCACTCATCTCTCCACTCAAGAAATCTTGAGGCTCCAGAAATAACATTACCAAAAAGACAATGCCTTCTAATGCAGAGGAGACTTATTTTCATAAGTAGTAACACAAACATACTTAGAATAATAAAGTGATCAGTGCTTAAGCAAATGTGCAAGGGAGGCAGGAAGAAATATGATCTAACCTGGGAATCAAAGAAGAAATGGCGTCTGAGCCAAGATTTTAAAGGATAGGAAGAGTGCATTAAGCAGAAAGGAGCTTGGGCGGGACAGTGTGGGGGGCTCTGAGACAGAGGAAATAGAGCACATTGCAAAGTGTGATCGTGCAGCACCGTCTCGTGTGGTGGAATGTGATAACATGCGCACACGTGTAAAATACGAGGCTCTTTCCAAGGAAACAAATAACATTTATTGAGTGATTAAAGTGTGTCAGTCACTTTATCCTATCACAAAGTAGGTCTTAATCCCATTTCACAGTTGGAGAAACTGAGAGTCTAAGGGATTAAGAAACTTGTAAAACAGGGATGCCGACCTTAGCAGGGGCTATCTCCGTTCCACCACGTCGCTGCTATGGCTCTCTAATATGACTACGGGCCTTTCCTCCGACTGCGGTATTTTTGGTTTGTTTTTGCTTCCAATCTAACAACCTGGTCCTACTGTTCTCGGAGGCCTGCCTGGGGCCGCTAGATCCATTTTGCCATTGCTCCCAGGGAGCTATGGGACCTGAGAGTTTAGGTAGCCTCCCCGCCCCCGTGAGCTTTAGACAGTGACTGGCTGGGATCCAGAAAACCCACAGCCTCCGCCTGTATCAGGGACAAAAGCCAAGCTCCCCGGCAGGTCTGGCTGAGCCCGGACTTCGTCCCACGTTGTTCCCCTGTCTAGCTTCTTCCCCTTCTCTGCCCTGCCCACCAGCCTATTTCCTCACTGGTTTCTTCTGGGATTCCTTCTTAATAAATCACTCAGACAGGAATTCTCACTGCAGAGACCGTTCTGGGGAGCCCAACTCAGCCTACAGACGCCGCGTCTGTCTGAACTCGAAACCTTTTTTCTCGCTCGTGACACGTGATGTTAAACAGAGCAACGCCAGTGAAGGGTAAAATGAGCAGGCATGATGATAAGTTCAAGAGCAGAGAGAGATTGCTTTGAGCTTAGAAAGAAGAAAGCCTCAGGGAGGACCAGAGGTGTCAGTGAAGCATAAGGATGATGTGCAGGTCATAATCTTGGTGGAGAAAGCAGGTGTCCAGGGTGGGGGGGTGAGATGTCCCCAAAGAGTAAGATGACAAGGGAAACACAGGTGCAGACAGAGCAGGAACCATCGCATCTGGGTGGGCAGCAGAAAAGAGTGCAGGAAAGGAGATCAGGGCCAGCCTCAGTTAGGTGAGGAGGCATACGAGGTAACAGGAACAGTCAGAACCTGGCCTGTTGTGGTAGATACACTTTGGTCCGATGCCACACCCACCACCTCCTAGCTGTGACCTTGAACAAATCACTCAATTTACTCAGCAGCGAAAAGAAAGGACCTACTTTTGAGGATTCAATAAGAACAGCACAATTAAAGTCCCTAGCCCATTATAAGAGACTCAAACGATGCTGTCATTTTGGGGTTTTTTTTCTCTCATTCTCGAAGTTTAGGCTTAATTCTGTTGGAGATGTCACTGCAGAGACTTTGATCAAGAAAATGAAATGTTCAAATATAGAAAAACTCATATTAACAGGGGAGAACAGGACAAATTAAAGAGACAGATGGGAGACCTGGAGACCACGGAAGATCCGTCTATAGTAAACTAAGTAGGAGGGGACTGAGCCCCACCGAGGGAGGTGGCGGCAGGAGAAGGAATGAGGCACTTCCCGTGATATTCACAAGGACGGCTGGCCAGGCCTTTGTGAGCAGCTGGCTTGAAGGAGCGACAGACAGCAGCCCAAACGGTCTTCCAGGTTTTGACCTAGTCCTGAAAGCACAAGAGAGGAGGAAGTGGCAGTGGTCTGGGGGTGAAGGTGGGGAATCTGATTTGATGTACGGCAAGCCTGAAGATACATCTGGACATCCAGAGAAGCTACCCTATCTGGTCAAAAGAACCAAGAAGACCAGGATTCCCATCCACTCACTAGCTGTGTGACTGGCTGAGTTTCAGAACTTCCCAGCGCTTTCATTCCCCCATCTGCAAGAAGAGAAAAAGGAATACCAGGTTGCTTTAAGAATAGAGGCATACAAAATTTTCTGGCGGCAGTTAGATGTTCAACAAATGGTACTTTAAATATATATATACCCATATATATGTTCATCAGGCAATTGGGACCGAGTCATGAGGTTGGCTCAGAGCTAATATAGATTTGGAAAGCAATGGGCTTGAGGCAATGGCTAAAGCATAAGCACAGTTGAGATCAATTACCTTTTGGAGCAAAATGTCCTGTCAAAGACCCACAGCACTGAAGATGAATTTTAAGTTAGTTGGCTTCTTCGGTTTTCCCATAAGGAGCACAACTCAATTTAGTTGTACAAACATTTATGAGGCAGACACGGCGGAAATGGGGACCCTGAGATGAATAAGATGCAGCTCCTGCCCTGGAAGGCTCACAGTTTCTTAGAGGGATGGACACAAAGAAAAACCAAGCAAAAGGCAAGGTGGGAAGAGTCCTGGGAGAGGCACGAAGGGCACTCCAAGGAAGAGGGGATTAATTCAGCCAGAAGAGTTGGAGAGGAAATAGCCCAAACGCTAACTAACATCTCTCCCAAAGCATTAAATACAAATAAAAATGTTTCAAATGAACGAACGATGAATAACAACATACACTTAATTGTTAGTCCAAAGATGACAATTCAAAGATGAGGAATTCTACCAAAAATTTGAATCCCAAATTTTCAGGTCATTATCGTATGGGATAAAGGATTCTGGAAGCAGTGAATTCTCTAGATTCCAACTCACATTGCTTCTGAACGGCACTGGTGGTTAACCAGCGGTGGCTACTCTGTAAAAAGCATTAATCTATGTTTTTATGAGTTCACGGGTGTGAAGCTTGCTGTTGATGTGTGGGAAGAAGAAAAAATGTTTTCCCCATGAACTGAGTCTTCAGTGACCCCTGCAACGACAAGAACGATGAACCTAGGAAACGGATTCATAGATTCAGTCAAAGCCCTCTTTTGCTTTTCTGACAAGGAAAAGGCATCAGAGAGGGGGAGTGACTTGTGCAAAGTCACCTGCTTGGAGAGAGCCAGGATGGAGTCCCAGGGTTCCTGACTCCCAGTTGAGTTCTCCTGCAGCACCACCTTGCCTCGCAAATGAACCATGGACTCCAGAGCTCCTAGCTCACACTGACACCAGCTGTATGTGTGTGCACATACACACCCTCCAAAGTGACAGGAAGGGTCCACTGTGCTTGTGAGCGGCCCACATGCAGGGTGCTCAAAGCCGACGTCAGGTCTGGCCGCCCGGAGACTATAATCCAGCAGGGAAGACAGACTGCCCAGTGGGCTGGTGGCTTCCTCAGTGTTCCACAAAACAGCCTCACCTGACATTTCCTGCCAACCAAGCCAGGAGGCTCTGCTCATTTCATTAATAACTTAATGAGGTTATTAACCACTCCCCAGTGTGCGCAGATTTGGTATTTCCTCCTGGCTATGGGAATGCATCCATTTTTGATACAATTATAGACGGAGAGGATCATCACCGGGGCTGCCAATTGCAAGCTTATTAGGAACAATTTAGACGCGAGATTGGATTTCCTTTCTGCACAGAACCTTTTGTTCAAAGCAAATGAACTGGTGTTCCTCGTGTTAGCATATTAATACGTGTTGTCCAGGAGGTGTTTGATCTTTAAGATGGGCCCGGTGGCAGAGCAGTCAGAAGGTTGCCCAGGGAGGCAGGGTGCTGGGTTGAGCAGCCAGCACAGGCCACGCTGCAGCTCTGGGACTCAGTTTGTCACTATCTACCACGACAGGACTGGGCCATGTCAGTGACCTGAACTAGAGACCCTCACGCTGTCCACACTTTAAAATAAATAACGGAATCATGTGTATCTGTGTGCCTCATGCCTCCCAGACTAAGTAAATTCTGATTTCTCTCCTCTTGGGCAGAATTACATCTTCTCCATGCGTCATACTGGCCAGATGCTGCCTGGCTGCCAATGACATCACGGGCTCTGGAAGGCCAGTAGGGGAAAAAAACAACTGAGAGAATTGGTTTCGAAGATCTGTCCCTGGTCAGCTATTCATTCCTGGAAACTCAGTCTCCAGACACTGCCGGGCTAAGTGTACTTCTGTCCCTGCACCCACGTTCACTTGGGTGCGTATTCGTCTCCTCCCAGCTAGGCTCTGCCTGCTGTGAGGGTGTGAATTCGTGATCGCTCTGTCCAGGGGTGCAGTCGAGCCGGCTTGTACTGGCTTGCAAAAACCAATGACCGGCCTTTCTTTCTAACTCCAAGTTCAGTGACTTCAGGTTGGTAGCCTGAAAATCAGTCACGGTGGGAGGATTTATACCAGGGAAATCAGCAAACACTACAAATCAAGGCTTTGTTTCTGCCCAGAGAGCTGCTTGTTAAATATTTACCAGCATATCGCTGACTACATCCCTAATGCCTGGTGTTCAGGATGTAATAAGCACATCGTCGAGAGCTGATGAATAAATGAATGACCACAGTCAGCAGACCTGGCCCTGAGAGCTTTCAGGGAAGCCAAGCTCCACCTATGTGTAGGATATAAAGCTGCCCACGTAGCTTGCGTGAGAGGTTCACGACTAGAGAAGTGGTTTTAAACCTGGGCTGGGTGTTAAAATCACCTGATGCTCAAAAGCACAGCCCAGGGCTGAATCCCTATGATGGGAGTTGGACATCGCTATTTTCTAAACACCTCCATGTAATTTTAAAATATAGCAACGTGCTGAGTACATTGGATACTTTTTCTTCCATTCTTGAGATACTTTACTAAGAAGAACATGAAACCAATTTATAATCACCCACACTTTCATATGAGAAATAAAATACAGCTATAGCCCAGGATGAAGGAGGGAGGAGGAGAGGACAGGAGGGGAGGGGGAGTTTGGATAGAGGGAGGGTAAACGGTGGTACCACACCCATGGTGCATATTGCAAGGGGACATGTCAAATCTATTAAGTGTGGAGTATAAATATCTTTTTTTTTTTTTTTGAGACAGAGCCTCAAGCTGTCCCCCTGGGTAGAGTGCTATGGCTTCACTGCTCACAGCACCCTCCAACTCCTGGGCTCAAGTGAGTCTCCTGCCTCAGCCTCCCAAGTAGCTGGGACCACAGGCGCCCGCCACAATGCCCGGCTATTTTTTGGTTGCAGCCATTATTGTTGTTTGGCGGGTCCGGGCTGAATTCGAACCCGCCACCTTAGGTGTATGTGGCTGGCGCCTTAGCTGCTTGAGCCACAGGCGCCGAGCCGAGTATAAATATCTTAACACAGTAATTAAGTGAGGTGGAGGCTATCTTAATCATTTTGATGTAAGCATTCCAAATTGTATATAAAATCAGCACACTGTACCCCACAAATGCATTAATATATACATGCTGAATGTATTTACGACTTAATAAACTAAAATAAAATACAGCGAATTTTGAGTGCCACTGACCTTCAGGCAACTCCTAGACTAATCCGTGGCCATCAGGGCACCCAGCCTCAGTGTCCCCCTGTCCACAACTGCTCACTGCTTTCATTCAGGGAGATCTAGAATCAGGTAAAGCAGTGAAATTTCACTGGTAGATTGGTGGCCACCCCTGCGATAAAGGCCTGGCCATAAGGAGGCTCTCCCCACGTGGTATGGTTTCAGTTTGTGGCTCATGTCCAGGTGACCATTTAGGTCAGTGGCTGTTTAAGAAAACAACTCTAACTTGTCCAAAAGAGAGCAGCAGCTCCAGCCTAGAGACAGTTTTCACCATGCCGCTGCCATGCCCTTCCCTCCAATGGCTGTCATTTTCTCTCTTTAAAGGACCAGCACAAATGCCACCTCTTCTCTGAAGCCTTCTTTGGTCTCCCTAGCTATCAGGTAAAAGCATGGGCTCTGGCATCAAACAGACTCTGAGTTCAAGCTCCAGCTCTGGGGTAAATAGCTGTCGAAATGTGGCAAGCCACTTGGGCTGTCTGAGCTGCGCATTCTGCCTGTGTAAAATAAGGTTGATTGCACTAACATAAACTGATACGCACGCATGTGCTGGGCGGGCGTCCTTGACTGGAAACTGTAGAGGAGTGAAGCATGACAAGCAGACGGACGTCGATTCTGCTCCTCAGTGGACACTCCTTTTGGCCAAGTCACACCCCTCCCTGATCTTCCGTTTCCTCCTCTGAAAATAATGGAGTCTGATTAGATGCAAGCATGGGCCTTTTGGGTTCAAAAGGGACTGACTTTCTCTGCCTCTCACTCCGCATTTATCTGCCTTCCGCAGTGATTGATCTTTTTTTATATACAACCTGTCTCTCCAGCCAGATGAGAGGACCCTGGGGAGTAGTGAATGTGCCTCATTTGTCTGTGTGTCTCCAGAGCCCAGCACAGTACCCTAAACTTAGGGCATTCATCACATTAAGTTCCTACCACCTTTCTTCTCTCCTGCTTTGCAAATGTTTCATCAAATGAAGGGGGTGCCTTAAGCCTATTACAGACCTGTCAGATGCTCCAGCCTCAGGGCTCTGTGCCCCAGCAGACCTAAAGCTACTTGCAAATTGCTCAATATGTATCAGCTGCCAGCAAGGACCTGTGGACAAGTTTCCCATATTATTAGAAGAGCTATATAAGAAACCATTGATGGATTAACCACGGGATTTGGAGAATGTTCTTCCAGGTATTACCTACCTGGAATAATGCCTGGTGCCCTGAAAAACTCTGGATGGTATCATGTGGACGTGGCCAAAGTAGACCAGCAGAGGTCACACCATGCTTTGGGCCAGAGGAATTTCCCAACCACCCTGCCCCATCTCTGCTTGGGTCCCTAAGTCATGAGGTTCACGCTCAGCAATATCTACTCAGTAATTGCTTCTTTCCCTAAGTGAAGCCACAGCCAATGTGTTTTTTATTTCTCCTTAAATGAGAATTTGCTAGCGGGCCTGTATTTTTTCTCGCCTAATAACAAGTGACAGCAATGTGTGAAATTAGCTATAACAAGCACCAGGGACTGAGTTTTGCTAACTCTCAAACAAGCTGAGAAATCGGTAGCTGTCCTTCAAGATCCAGTGGCATCTTGTGGTCTTGCTGACCTTGAACCCACTCGAAGGGACCAGGCAATCTCTTGGCTCCAGATGCCCACAGATATTGGAGTGGGAGAACTGATGATTTTATTGAAGTGTTATGGATGCCAATAGCGGCCCACTTGATCCAGGCATCCCAGAGGATCAGGGCAATGCAGAAGAAATGGGGCTTCTTGTGATGAGATTTCCAATATCACTCCCTTGAGGAAATGATCTATATGTGTGATTTCAACTCCCATATAATCTTCCTAGTATTGGAGAAATAAAAGAGGTCCTGAGATGTGCTAGAGGACCCTGCACTCCCCTTAGGTAGCCTGCTGACTAGCTGTACGATCTCAGTCCAGGACTGCACCCATAGCCCTGCAGGCAAAGCCCCGCAGGACCCCGAGCTGTGCCATTCCCACAGACCCCCACAGCAATGGCTCCCAAAGGGGCTGGGCTGCACAGCAAGGAGATCTTATCTCTCTGAGTCTTAATTTCTTCCTTTGGAAACTAGAGACAATAACATCTTATCCACATAAAATTTGGCAAAGGTGTAAATTGGGCCTTTTTTTTTTTTTTTGGTCCTCACCACAAAGTCCAATTCTGATGTCTTAACATTCAAGGCTTGAGACCCAGAGCACAGCAGAGTGAGAGTCTCCCCTGCTCCTTCCTATCTCCTCTCGTCCCTCTCCACCCCTCAGCAGGTGCCCTGGCTCCTGATATGATAAACTGCACTGTCCTCTGGGTGGGTGTGTGCCTTTTTAAAAATGTTCATTTTATTTCAGCTTTATTGAGGAGTACCTGACAAAAATTATACATATTTACAGTATGCACCGTGAGCTTTGATATACACAAAATGCCAAAAAAAAATGTATACAGACGTTAAGAAAGGAAAACACTGTATTAAAATTGTAATGCTAAGTACATACTGATAAATAATATTTGTATCTTATATGTTATAGCTCATATCTGTTGTCATTGCACAAGTCAAACGTGACTTGAGTATTACAATTTTAATACAGTTCTTCCCCTTTCTTAAAATGTGTCTACATTTTTTTGGTAACCCTACACGTGTGTACCTTGTGCAATGATTACCACAGTCACTAATTAACATATCCACCACTTCACACAGTGACCTTTTGTGTGTGCAGTAAGAACATTTAAGATCTGCTCTCTTAACAGATTTCAAGAATATAATATCATGTCAGCTGTAGTCACCATGTGGACTATACTGGATTACCAGAATTTACTCATCTCACACCTGAAACTTGGTACCCTTTGACCATCATGGTTCCATTTCCCCCACCTCCAGTCCCTGGCAATAACAATTCCATTCTCTATTTCTGTGAGTTCATCTTTTTTAGATTTCACATGTAAGGGAGATTATGCAGTATTTGTCTTTTTGTACCTGGCTGATTTCTCTTAGTATAATGTACCCCATATGCATCCATGGTATCTCAAATGAAAATATTTCCTACTTTATTAAAGGTCAAATAACATCTCATTACACACACAACCCACCACCAGCAGCACATTTTCTTTGTCTATTCATCCATCGATTGACATTAGCTTAAGTAGATTTCATGTCTTGGCTTTTGTGAGTAATGTTGCAATGCGCATGGGTATGCAGATATTTCTTTGACGTATTTATTGCTTTTTTTAGGAGGATTTAGATCCAGACGTGGGATTCCTGGATCACCTGCAATAGTTCTATTTGTTGAGGAATCTCCATACTGTTTTCCATAATGGCTATACCAATTTACGTGTCCACCAACAGTGTACAAAATTTCCCTTTTCTTCACTTCCTTAATAACATCTATTATCTTTCATTTTTTAGATCATCTTTTAGAGCTTTCATCTTTTCATTTGAACAGCTATGAAGTGATATTTCACTGTGGTTTCGATTTTCATTTCCTGATCGTAATGACACTGAACATGGATTCATATATCTATTGGTCATCTGTGTGTTTTCTTTGGAAAAATGTCACATTCAGTTCCTTTGCCTATTTTTAATCAGGTCATTTGTTTTCTTGGTATTAAGTTGTCTGAGTTATTTACATAGTTTGGATATTAACCCCTTCCCAGATTTATGGTTTGCAACTATTTTATCATATTCTATAGGTCATCTCTTCACTCTCATTTCCTTTGCTGTGCAGAAGGCTTTTAGTTTAATGTGATCTTATTTGTCTACTTTTGCTTATTTTGCCTTTGCTTTTGGGGTCATTCAAAAAAAAAAGAGAGAGAGAGAGAGATTATTGCCCAGACCAATATCCAGAAGCTTTTTTCCTGTGTTTTCTTCTAACAGTTTCATAATTTCTGGTTTTATATTTAAGACTTTCATCATTTTCAAGTTGATTTTTTATATAGTATGAGATAAAGGTCCAATTTCACTTTTCTGTGTATGGATTTTACCAATGCCATTCAACACTATTCATCGAAGGAACTATTTTTTCCCCAATACATGTTTTTGGCACCTCTGTTGAAAATCATTGACTAAAATTGAATGAATTCATTATTTCTGGGATCTCTATTCTATTCCAATGGTTTTTATTTCTGTTTTTCTGCCAGTACTATGCTGTTTTGGCTGCTGTAGCTTCATAGCATATTTTGAAATCAAAAAGTCTGATGTCTCCAGCTTTGTACTTCTTGCTCAAGATTGTTTTGGCTATTCAGGGTTTTTGGTTGTCGTTGTTTGTTTGTTTGTGGTTCCACATGAATTTTAGGATTGTTTCTTCTAATTCTGTAAAAAATGCCTTTGGAATTTTGATAAGGATTACATCGGATCTGTGCTCATTTTGGATAGTGTGGCCATCTTACTAAGATTAATTCTTTTTTTTAATTAAATGATAGCTGTATACATCAATGCAAACATGGGGTACAGTGTAGTGTTTTCATATCCAATCTGAAATATTTTCATCAAACTGGCCAACATAGACTTTGTGTCATTTACTTAGTTATTGTGTTAAAACATTTATACTCTAGTTCT
>CAUYTI010029571.1:0-78166 GCA_963575145.1 Galago senegalensis | reverse complement strand
AGCTCTTACAGGTCCTTTTCACTACTGAAGAAAGAGAAAGAATCATCCAAGCCAGCAGACAAAATGTCCTAGGCCCTACAGGAGTGCCCACACAGGTGTTGGCAGACATTGATGAAGCCTTCCCAGTCTGCTGCCCTAACTAGGATTACAACGAGGCTGAAGGTAGGGAGCATCTATGAGTTTATTGCCAGACTCTGCTAGCTGGCCTCCGAGTGGCTGCTCCTAAGCCCACAAATCTTAGTAAAGTATATGATGTTAAACAAAGTAAGGACGAGTCTCCGGCAGCTTTCCTAGAAACTATAATGAATGCCTTTCAACAGTGGACCCCCTTTCACCCTGAAGATCCTGATCATCAGTCCACTGTCGCCATGACATTCATTAATCAATCTGCCCCTGACATCTGGAGAAAATTACAAAAAATAGATAGATTGGGAGAGAAGACCCTTAGAGAATTAGTAGAGGCAGCAGGGAAAGTGTATAACAATAGAGACATATCAGAAGATAAGGAAAAGAAGGTTGAAAGGCACAGAAACAGGGACCTCACCCAGATTCTTCTTAAAGCCATCACCCCTCCTGAAGATAGGGAAAAACATCTTCAACCTTATTTAAAAGACAGGGAGGAGGAGAAAGGAAGGAATAGAAGGGGACCACCTCTCAGGAATGACCAATGTGCTTTTTGTAAAGAATCAGGACATTGGGCCTGGGAATGCCCCAAGAGACAGAAATGCCAAATGTCTAAAGTCCTGGTCACAACAGAGGACAGTGATTGAAGGGGTCAGGGCTTGAATTCCCTCCCCAAGCCCCAATAATTTTAAAGGTGGAGGGAAAGCTGACCAACTTCCTGGTAGATACAGGAGCCAAATTTTCAGTGTTAAAGAAGGCTACAGGCACCCTGTCAGAAAGAAAGACCTTAGTACAGGGAGCTACAGGTACTAAACTATACTCTTGGACTACCAACCAGAAAGTAGACTTGGGAAATGGAACAGTGACTCATTCTTTTATGGTTATACCTGAATGTCCCTATCCTTTATTGGGATGTGATCTCTTAAGCAAAATGAAAGCCCAGACTTACTTCACAGAAGAAGGGGTACAGCTTCTGGGAGAGTCAGGACACCCTATACACGTCCTAACCTTGAGACTAGTAGATGAGAACTGTTTCTTAGAAAAGAAAGATCGAATTGATTTGGACCCCTTAGTGACACAATGGATGATGGAATTCCCTGATGCGTGGGCAGAAACCGGGGGGCCTGGGCGAGCTATGCACTGCCCCTCTATCCATGTTGAATTAAAACGAGGAGCTACCCCAATCACCATAAAACAATATCCTATGAATCAGGACGCTTGTTGAGGCATAGCTCCTCATATTAAACACCTTTTAAAGCAAAGAGTCCTCCAGAAATGCCAATCAGCTTGGAACACACCCCTTTTTCCAGTAAAGAAACCAAATGGGGACTATAGACCTGTACAGGATCTTAGGGAAGTGAACAAAAGAGTGGTGGATATCCATCCAACATTCCCCATCCCTTATACTTTACTAAACAAAACCATCCTTAACTTAGTACTCTGTGCTTGGTTTAAAAGATGCCTTTTTCAGCCTATCTCTCACGCCTGCTTGTCAACCATTGTTTGCCTTTGAATGGAGGGATGCAGATAGCAGTATTACTGGTCAACTAACCTGGACAAGATTCCCTCAGAGATTTAAAAACTCACCCACCCTGTTTGATAAGGTGCTACATGAGGATCTGAGTGAGTTTAAATGGGTGCATGAGACTGTGACTGTGCTACAATATGTTGATGACTTATTGTTAGCAGCAGCCTTGGAAGCCTTTAGTTTGGCAACCAAAGAGTTACTTAGAAACCTTGGGGAATTGGGTTATGGCATATCAGCCAAAAAAGCCCAGGTCTGCAAATGAGGAGTAACCTACTTAGGTTATAAATTGCGAGGAAGACAAAGGTGGCTAACCCCCTCCCGAACACAGACTATTTTGGGAATTCCAACTCCCAGCAATGTACGTCAAATATGTGAATTCCTGGGAACTGCAGGATACTGCCGGCTGTGGATTCCAGGGTTTGCAGAGTTGGCTAGACCCCTATATGAACTAACCAAAATAAGAGCAATGTTTGCATTGGCGTCAGAGCATGAAAGCGCCTTCAAAGAATTGAAAAAAGCATTGCTCTCAGCCCTGCCTGACCCCTCCAAAGTTTTCTGTTTATATGTAGATGAGAAGAAAGGAGTAGCAAAGGGAGTTCTTACTCAGCCCCTGGGGCCCTGGAACCAGCCAGTCGCATACTTGTCTGAGCGGTTAGATACTGTGACCACTGGGTGGCCCCCATGCCTCAGAATTGTGGCAGCAGTAGCCAAACTGGTACACGATGCAGATAAGTTGGTACTAGGGCAATCACTAATAATTACTGCCCACCATGCCATTGAAGGGCTGCTCAAACAGCCCCCAGATAGATGGTTGAGTAATGCTTGTATTCTGTGGTATCAGACTTTGTTGCTCAACCCTGGCAGGATTGACTTCATGGCTCTTGCGCTCCTAAACCCAGCTACCCTCCTACCTGAAGTTGAGAACCACCCCTTACATGACTGTGTAGAGGTCCTGGCACAAGTCCATGGAACTCAGCAAGACCTAAAAGATACCCCCCTGTCTCCACTGGGAGAAGTATGGTTCACTGATGGTAGCAGCTACATGGACAATGGACTTTGATGAGCTGGTGCAGCTGTTACCACTGCCACTTCAGTCTTTTGGGCTGACCCCCTCTTGGCTGTAACTTTTGCTCAAAATGCCAAACTCATAGCCCTCATAAAGGCCCTAGAGCTCGGAGACAAAAGAGAAATTACCATCTATACTGATAGCAGGTATGCCTTTGCTACGGTCCACATACCTGGAGCCATATATATAGAGAGAGGGCTCCTCATTGCAGAGGGTAAAGACATTAAAAGTAAACAGGAAATCTAAGCCCTCCTTAGGGCTGTGTGGTACCCCCAAAAGTTGACAGTAGTACACTGTCCAGGACATCAGAAAGGAACTGATGAAGTGGTACGAGGAAACAGATTGGCTGACTTAACAGCCAGAGAAGCGGCCAAGAGAACTCTTAACTTAAGTAGTAATACTGTCCTGGTTACTCGAGCCCCACAGGTTCAGCCTATTTTAGAGGACTCTTCTAAATATTCTGACCAAGAAAAAGAATGGTAAAAAAGCCACCAGGGGACCATGAGACCAGATGGATGGTGGCTCATGGAAAATAAGATCTATTTATCTAAAGAAATAACTACTAAACTCCTCTCCCAGCTGCACCAGGCTAATCATCTCAGGGTGAAGAAGATGGAGGAGCTACTCCATACCTCTCCATACTATATTAGACATTTAAGAAAAACCTTACAGGAAATTAGGGCCAATTGCAAAATCTGCCCCATGGTTAATATAGGCCCAGGACATAACACCACAAGCCACAGGCAGAGAGGGCATAGACCAGGAGCCCACTGGGAGATAGATTTCACAGAAATCAAACCAGGAAAATACGGATATAAGTATCTATTAGTTTTTGCAGATACTTTCTCAGGATGGATAGAAGCTTTCCCTACAAAATGGGAGACTGCAAATGAAGTAGTCTGGAAGCTGCTGGAAGACATAGTCCCAAGGTTTGGATACCCCTTGACTATTGGGTCAGACAATGGACCCACCTTTATCTCTCAGGTAAGCCATGGGGTAGCTCGAGTTTTAGGGACAGATTGGAAATTGCACTGTGCCTACCGCCCTCAAAGTTCCGGGCAAGTAGAACGGATGAACTGAACTTTAAAGGAAGTTTTATCAAAAATGGCTTTAGAGACTGGTGAAAACTGGGTAACGCTCCTTCCTTTAGCCTTATTTAGGGTACACAATACCCCCTATAAATTACATTGTTCCCTCTATGAAATAATGTATGGAGTTCCTCCACCTATACTTCCTGCTCTTAAAACAGAACATTCCTCTACTCCAGATTTAAGACAGTTCCTGAAAACCCTCCAAATTGTACATGTAGATATTTGGCCCAGGCTAAAACAGCTATACGCTAAACATACTAATGTTGACCCCCACCCTTTCAAACCAGGTGACTCTGTTTTGGTCCGGAGACACTGTTCAGAGACACTGGAACCAAGGTGGAAAGGTCCATACTTGGTGCTCCTCACCACCCCAACTGCTGTGAAAGTAGACGGCCTCGATGCGTGGATCCACTCCTCCCACATCTGCCCATTCCCAGAGCTGCTAGATGCCCAGGCACAGAGTTGGACTGCCGTTAAAGACCCCATCAACCCACTCCACATCAAGATTAGAAAACAGAACTAACATGGAGGCTTGGGTGGTTAGAGGGGCTCTAACTGTCCTGTTAAATGTATATAGTACTATTCCCAGCCCCCACACTCCTCTAAATACCACCTGGCAGGTACTCCTGCCTGACACTGGGGAAATCCTATACCAGACTTCTGGAGTCTATCCTAAAAGAACTTGGTTCCCAGACCTCTATTTTAATTTGGAGGACTTGTTTAAACTTCAACTATGGTGTAGACCTGATTTTTCAGATACCTTCTATGTGTGCCCAGGGCACCTCCCAGACAAATGTGGGGGAGCAGGCTCCTTTTTCTGTAAGGACTGGAGTTGTGTCACCATGGGACAAACCTGGTGGAAACCAACATGGGGAAATGATCTAATCACTGTAAAAAGATATTCCACCTGTCCAGGTACCTGCCTCTCTAAAAATCCAAAATGTGACATTGTCTGCATTAGCTTCACAGAAAGAAAGGGGTAAAAATATGCAAGGAGGATAGGAAGAGACTGGGGAATGCAGCTTTACCTAAAGTTGGAATCAGACCCAGGTGCTGTCTTCCGAATACGAGTTATATATAGTTTCCCCATAACGAGAACTCCTACAAGATTAGGGCCCAACCTTGTTTTCAATCCCCCTATACTACTTCCAACAGCCGCTGTTGTGGCTCCTGTAGTTACTACTTCTGTGGCAGTTCAAATAGCAGCTATTCTAGCTACTCTAGCCACTCTAGCCCTAACACCTGACCCCGACCCTATATTGAATATAATCATCAACACTTATCAGGTACTTAATGCCTCCTGTTCCAAAATCACTAAAGGATGATGGCTTTGTCTAAATGCAAAACCGCCTTATTATGAGGGAATAGCAATGGCAGGGAACCCCATTAATGCCAACGAACACACTGAGTGCTGGTGGACTCAGCAAGGACCCATGCTTACCCTACAGTCAGTTATAGGCCAAGGAACCCGTGTAGGGCAACAACCCACTTCCCAAGACTTGTGCACCAACACCGTGACCTGGGATGGTGTAGGATATCTGATTCCTCCTAATAACACTTGGTGGGCATGCTCCATAGGTCTATCCCCATGTCTAAATGAAATGGTCTTAAACATAACCCGTGACTTTTGTGTCCTAGTCCAACCAATTCCTAGGCTTACCTATTATAACAAAGATAAGCTATATCTAGCTTATGAAACCTACAGCCAACAGCATAAAGTTAAAAGAGAACCAGTTACAACTGTAACTTCAGCTGTACTAATGGGGCTTGGAGTTGCTGGAGCAGGGAGTGGAATATCCTCTTTAGTACTACAGGATAAAAATTATGGGGCCCTATGGGCTGCGACAGATTTAGATATAGAGAGAATAGAAAAATCCATCTCACACTTGCAAGAATCACTAACATCCCTCTCAGAGGTAGTTCTTCAAAACAGGCAAGGATTAGACTTACTTTTTCTCCAACAAGGAGGTCTATGCACTGCCCTTGGAGAAGAATGCTGTTTTTACATAGATCACTCAGGGGTAGTAAATCAATCAATGGAACTAGTTCAGGAAGGACTTCAAAAGTGAAAATTAGAAAGAGAACAATCCCAAGGCTGGTATGAAAGCCTGTTTTCTAAGTCTCCTTGGTTAACAACCTTATTATCCACTATAGCTGACCCTTTCCTTATCCTTTTGCTACTAATAACAATTGGTCCATGTATAATCAATAAGCTACTAGTTTCCATTCGAAATAGAATTAATGCAGTTCAACTTCTAGTTTTACAATTCTCTTATACCCCCCTTGATACCAGTGAAGACACAGAGTTTGCCAAAAGCCCATGATTGGGCTCCTCTAGGTTCAAGACATAGGGGGGAATGTGGGAGCCAAACTAATTAACTCAAGTCACAAGTCAAACTACCTCCTTTTGTTGTTTATTCAGGACAATAGGCCACCATATACCAAGGATCTTATCATACCTAGGTGTTACAGCCCACATCCTGACCCCCTCCCCTTCATCCCACTAGCTACCTTGTGCACTCAGCTCACATCCTGCCCCCCTGCCCTTTTTTCACTCGTCACTCTACTCTGCACTCGCCCCACTTGTGACCTTTATCCCTTCCTTCTCATTCGCTCACCTGAGACAAAGAAGACTCATCCCTGAGCCAATCAACCCTGAACACGACCACCCTGTACCTGTCAGTTTAAGACAGACATGGTTTACCTACCAATAAGGGAAAGGGGTGGGATGGTCTAATGGGAGGGAAGAGAGAGAGGTATAAAGGGACTTTCTAGATAGTCTAAGGGCTGTCCCCGCTTTTTCTTAAAGGGCAGCCCAGGCTCTGAGCTTGAATGAATAAAACTCCTTGTGCCTTTGCAGCAATGTTCAGACTCTCAGAGTGGTGCTTGAATTGAATCTGGGGGTTAACAATGGTGTGGACTGTGCTCTCATGGTGTCATGGAGGAATGCTGTATTGGGGGTCGGACAGACATGGTTGGAGCTCTCATGCAGCCTCTACCAGTGCTGGTATATTAGGCATGATGCCAGTGAGCCTCCCTAAGCCTCAGTTTCTTTAGCTGTCAATGAAGCAGATCATGCCTGACTGGCTCATTTCCATCACTTTGTGGTTATGGGGTTATAGTGAGATGATAGTGTGAAAGGTCACAGAAGACAAACACTATGCAGAAGAAAGAGATTCTTGCTCACTAAATACAAGTACACCTCCTGTCTGCAGACTTGGGTCTTATTGGAGAGCAGGGAAAGAAGGCAACAAAATGTAGGAAGGGCAGGCATGTGTTCTATAAAGCAATTAGGACATCTCCAAAGTCTCTATAGATCATCAGAAATCTTGGACAGCTACTTCATGGCACTGAACCAAATTCAATATTGATTTGGTATCTGATTTTTTCCTCCTCTTAATATGAAGGAGTAAATTCAAAACATGCACCAGACACATGAAGATAAAGGCAGAAAAGCTCTAGTTGGGTTTGTTTCTCACAAAATACACAGCCCATTAGCAAATGCATTACCCAGGCACCAATTAGTGACTGAAAACCTGAAAAGACATTTTGCAGCCACATGTGATGGGGGGAGGGGGGGCGTGAGCAGGCTGTGTACCAGATACTGAATATTATAGACATCTTATGTAATTTGGTTCAGAGAGATATAACATTTAAAATTGCCATAATCCCTAGAAAATGAAGAGCATGGGTTGTCTGAATTTATTGTAGAAAAAAAACATACTTTTTTCCCATATTCAGTAGGTGTCTCCTATAGTCTATTCACCTCCATTATTAAAAGTTCTTTGCATGTAAATTTATTTGGCTAAGTAAAAACAGAAAGACAGACAAACAAACAGAAGATTTATTGAAAACACACTGGAGTTGTTTTCACAGTCTATGTGTTTGGAAGGACAGAATCTAGGATGGCTCTTGAGACATAATAGGAGCATATAGAACTTTTATTCTGGGCTAGAGTACTGCCTTAATTGTCATCTTGTTCTATGACAATTGCCCTGTTGTCCACACTAAATAATTCTGAGAGAATATTGTATTTCCAGCTCAGCTGGGTCAGATTTTACTTCTGATAAGTGGGCAACACCCACAGCAATGGCTGCAGAAGACCCTCCTCTGTGCAGTGAGGCAGTAGCATGAAAGAGCTAAACTTTTCCAGGTCACTTTCATCCCTGACACTCTTCTATTCTATGAGAAAAATAACAATACTGTGAAACAACACTAACTTTTTAGTTTTTAAAAAGTTGGTTTTTAATTTACTAACATAGGACAGTGGACTCAGAATTTTTTTTTTTTTTTGTTTTGTAAATACTTTCCAAAAAAGACATGTGTAACTTTTAACCCTGAAACTTCATATAGTTTTAGGAGTTAAGAGTTTGTTTCTGAGAGACATTTTCAAATGATATTTCTGGCATTTACTAGCTCTGTTTCTTTAACTGGGCTTTAGTTTGCTTATTTTGAATCATTCTTTGGACACCCTGGCTAACAACAGATTTATTAGCCAAGGTAGTAAATCTGGGATTTTTTTTGCATCATTAAAATTTTAAGAAAAAAAATTTTTTAAGTATGCCCAGGAAAAATTACTGCCATCAACAAAGTTCTTGTCTATGAACTAAGGTATATGACAATTGCAAAGTCAGGGTGCTCAAAATGGGTTGTTTGATTAAAGCTTGGGCCTGTTCCTGAGAAGTCCCGGAGTTGCTTTGAGGCCTCTGTCTTGGAGTACTCATGAGGCAGAAGAACTGGAAAAGCAGGATGTGGCTGCCCTTGGATTGTCCAGGAGCCAGATATGTGTGTCCTTTGAAACACAAGCCAGAGAAAGGAAAACATTACAAAGCAGAGAGGGTTTAAGATTTAAAAACAAAAAAAAACAAACAACAACTTGAAACAAAAGCTATACTGATTATAGCCCAAGAAAATGGGGAAAGGGGAGAGGGAGGGGAGGACGGGTGGAGAATGTGTGGAGGGAGGGTGATTGGTGGGACCACGCCTGTGGTGCATCTTACAAGGGTACATGTGAAACTTTGTAAATGTAGAATATAAATGTCTTAACACAATAACTAAGAAAATGCCAGGAAGGCTGTGTTAACCAGTTTGATGAAAATATTTCAAACTGTATATAAAATCAGCACACTGTACCCCATGACTGCATTAATGTACACAGCTATGATTTAATAAAAAATAAAAAAACGTTTTTGCTTCTGTGTTTTAAAAGTTAAGATTTATAATTAAATAAACTATAATATATCCTGGAGGAAATGGTCAACAACAAAACAGAAATATTGGATGGATCTAAGGAAAGAATCAAAAGCACAGATAAAGGAAGAATTTACATGGAGTACACATCAGGCTGCATTTAGCCACTACTTTCACTGTGAATTTCTGGATAGATGGGAAATAAAGGGAATAGTCACATAAATCTTATAATCAGAAAGGAGAAACAGATCTGAGGGAGACAATTTTTTTGTCTTCTTCTTAAATTCTTGAAGAAAATTTTTCCATAATACATCATGGAAGGAGTATTAACTGATGCCATTCCCAGTTGCAGTTTCACTCAGCAGCTGCCTAAGAATTCTCTGTTCAATTTCACTCTTCCTAGACCCCTTCCTAGGAAGTTCTTACTCAGCACATCTTAGCATGAGAACAATGTGTCCATAGTAGATTTTTCTTTAACACAATAAATTTGTATAGAAATTAAGAACTTACAAGGAGTTTTTCCATCTATTGCTTCTTTTTAATTTTAATAATCTAGTGAAGTTCATCAGATTTATTTTAATGCAGGAAAGTAAATTTGTACTTAAAGATGTGAAATGACTTATAACACAAAGTGGGATGATGTGAATACATGAGTTTCAGGTAATACAGAGCCATAAGAGTTGAAATTTTAAGTCTACTAAAAATTTTTAGTGTATTGGAAATCATACTAATGTGATAGAAAGAGGTTGGGGGGGTCTCAGATTAATCAGGTATCCACTTATTAGATGACGTTTGTTTCTGGTACGGTACCACTCTTCACTCATCACCTGAGGTTGTGTGCAGAATCACAGAGTTCACCTTCTTTATGAAGTCTTCATAGTGCTCACACCTTCTTCCAAATATTCTCTCTTATTTTCTAAGGCAGTCCCCAAACCCTTTCATATATAACTTTATCATTTCTTTCCACAATTATGGGAAATGCTGTGTTATGTAATAGTCCAGATTATAAACTCTTAATGGCCAGCTAGTGTTATTCATCTTAGTAGCGCTGGTCACATCTAATGATTAAAAAAGCATTAAAGGAATGTGTTTTAAAAGGTTTCTATGTTGCTAGGAGAAACACAGGACATCTATCTATCCATCTTTATTTGAGGACAAATTTTCTAAAGTAGAGAAACAGGTATTGCTGTGAATCACTTAGTTCTGAAGTGATGACTTGCTTTTAATTAGATGAGGCAATTTTCATGTAAATGCAAATTTAAGCTCCTTATTAAATGCACGGATACTCCTGATCAAACCACCCCAAATTTAATCTCTCCCACAGAAGCTTCCTTCTCTCTAGTCCATTTTTTTTCTTTTACCAATTACCATTTTGTGCAACAAATTATTTTATATCTCTAGATCAAGCCATTCCTCCCTGTTCAATAGGGCATCTAAAGTTGGTTAAAGAATCTAATCATGTTTTTAGGTCCTGTTAAAAAAAAAAAGTTCTGACATTAAGATCTGGAACAATTCCTTCCTTATATCTAAAAAATTCATTAGGAGAAAATTGAAGCTCAGGAAGATGGAGTGATCTGCCCATGGTTATCACATAACCAGTAAGTGGCCAATTTAGAAGAACATACAGCTTCTGAATGCCTTCTGCTCTTTATTCCCATCTGTGTTTCTCTGCCTATTGGACTACATCAAATGCCAAACTTCTAGGATACTCCAAAAGTTTGGGATGTGGGGGCTGACGATTATAGTTGTTTACAGCAGGCTGAATGAAGGCAAGGTGGTAGGCCACCTACAGTAAGTGGTAGTCTGCTCCCTGAGAAAACAGGATTGAGAACATGCAAAGATAAACAAATATGTTTAGGAACCTCACTGGCTTTGGGGTGAGATTCAGAAGCGTCTGGTTGAACATGTCTTAATTCCAATTCACAAAGCTGATTTTCATCCTTAGAAGCTTATGGGAAAGGGTGGCTAAGTTCTGGGGTAATAACACAGTGCAGCTTTCTGAGTTTACACTGAGCATGCCAAGTTATGAAATGGAGCCAGTTGGGAAAAGGAGCACTTTCAGGCTGGATTACAAACATAAGTTGGGAAAGGTCATACTTCTTGGAGATGCATTTTATGTTTAATCAAAGTAGTTTTTCATTTGTGTGGACATTTTGAGGCATGACTAACCACTGTTACCTACTGCCTGCTGCTGTGATATTCTGCACTGTTCTCCAGTAGTGTTATGGGTTAGAGGTAGAGCACAGACTCTGGAATCAGGTTGATTGGGTTCAAATTCAGCTCACCTCCTTCATTTATACAGCAGTGTTAGAAAATCTCCTGAGCCTTCATTTGTATATAAAATTTAAGAATAACAATGCCCAAGGCTCAGTTCAAGTTATAATACACCCTAATATTGTGAGCAGTCAGACAGAACCTGCCAAAACAATGCAACCTAAACATTTGTACCTTCATATTGATCTGAAATTTTAAAAAACCCACGTTAAAAAAATGTACCTTCAATTACCGAAGGAACTATATACATCAATGCCATTATTAAGTAAGTATTCTAAATTGAAAAATCCTATTTGAACTGCGATTCTAATAAAATCTAAACAAAAGAATTTTCATTCACTAAATTTTGTATGTACTATTAATTATTGGTACTTTTCTAGCTAGAACATTTCTGATTTTATATTTCAGTATTTATTGTCCCATATCAGAGCTGAGTAGGGAAAGGGGAAGTCCTTCTGAGCACTCAAGCCATATTGTTTGCATGTAAACCTAATTGTGTGGGATAGAGACTTGCTACTTCTTTCTCCTCAAATGAGGTTCAGCAAATTTCACTTTTCTCATGAGTAACTAGCTGCATGATTACATGGGTTCTTAGACTTTAGTGTATACTATTCCCTCATTTCACAGGCTGGACTTATACAGAGTAAGTTCTCAGCAAAGTAACATCCTAACACAGGTGTCTTAACTCCCAGAGTTTTTTCATTTTTATTCCCATGATTTTGCCTCCTCCTTTAACAGAATCTTGTTATTTCATCTTAATGCTGCTAGCTTTGAAATGATTTCAAATTAATTGTAAATACAATTTATAGCAAGAACAAAAAACATATCTTTTCTGCTTATAGATAGGCATCAGTACCCCAAACCATTAAACAAAACCAGATAGGGCCTTTTTTCTTTGTTCAATTTTTACTATTATAAATTGTAAGTTAAAAATCACCTGGGGAGGTCACTTTGATGAATACTCTCCTTGTTTATCACCAAAATCCATAAATCCTCTTGAAAATAAAAAAGAGAGAGAAAAAATAATGGGTTATGATTTAGATGGAGCAAGATTATTAGAATGATCATTTAGGTGTCTTTTAACTTGAGCCACATTTTTTGTCTTCTCCAGATTTTCCTATGTCCAAAGGAAATAAGACCCAATTAGAATTTTCATTATAGTTCATAATAGACAAACAATTTAGGCACAATTACATTTTCGAGTCTGATAACAAATTGATTAATTTAATGTTTCTTCATACATAATAAACTCCATGAAACTCCATAAACTCCATATTTTGGTTGAATACATGTTTCTTATCTCTTTTTCCATGTGAAGAAGTGTCTGAAGCTCAAGTGGATTAAACTATCTATCCAAACCACATGGCTGATAAATGTCAAAGTAAATTTTAAAACTTAGTTCTCTAGAGTCATTACTAAATTCTCAAGGACTGAGAGGTAAAAGTGACCAAAACAGCCTTTGCGAAGGGACTATGATCTAGTGGAGAGAAGGGCACACTCAGATACAAGTAAGTTAACACATTGCAGGCAAACAATTTGGTATAAAGATTCCTACATAGCATGATGAAATCACTGAACATGAAAAATAGAATTTGCTAATTGTAGGCACCCATGAATTCTTCACAGACTTAGTATTTGAAATGGACTCTTTAAAATATCAGATTGACAAGGAAACAGATTGGGGTTGGAGCTTGGGGGCGAAGCATTGCTGTCAGAAAGAAACACATGTGCAGCGATATTGCAGATTCATACAAAGGCTACTTGCTCTGAAAACAAACAAACAAACAAACAAACAAAAAACATTTATCACTGGGCATCAGAGGTTTGGTTTCAGGAGTAGGAAATGTACCTGAAAGATACATTGGCAACTGGGATGGATCTTCAGCATCGGCCTAAGGCATTTGCTCTGGATTTTGTAGACAATGGAATTCATCAAAGGATCAAGCATGGCAGTGGTATGACTAAAATTACATTTTTGATATATTGTTCTGGTAGTAGGCAGATGATGGATTGGAGTGAGGAAACACAGAAAACAGTGCAGTGAAAATTATTAGAAATATTATCAAAGGAACTTGGGAAGGAAATAATGGGGTACTCAATTTTACCAACTAGTCAGTGGAGTTGAGAAAAAGGAATAGCATAGGACAAAAGCTTAGGGTAGAATATTCAGCGGTTGGATAAAGGTGATGAATAGTATGAAGGATCCAATGAGACCCTTATGTTTCTGGATTCTGGGTAGATGGTGATGTGAATTAATGACATACAGAGGTGGGTTTTTGAGTGACTTGATGGGCTTGTATTTAGACTTGTTGAAACTGAGATATTGGTAGAAAAACTAGGTGCAGTTTTGTAGTAAGAAATCCAGCATTTCAGCATTGAACCCAGGGGGAAAAATCCAATAGGAATTTGAATTGGGAATTCATTAAATTATAGAGAACATTCTCAATGTTGGAGCTGCAATGTGGAATACCAAGCATATTTGGAGCTTTGAAGAGCAATGACATTTAAGGGGAGGTGCATAAGGAAAAGCCAAATAAAAAGAATGAGAAAAAATGGCTAGAAGTAGAGAGGATCCAGAAAAATATGTCACAGAAACCCAGAAGGGAAAATACAAGAATTAGGGGCTCCTCAGAGGGTGAGAAGAGTTAAGAATATATATATATTTTTTGAACAATGATGACTCTACATAGCTTCAAAGTAACCAAGAAGGCAAGTGGAAGGAGGAACCTCTTATATTCAATGTCCCCAAAACATATCTACCATTTATTATGCACCTGACACACTACTTGGGCATCAGATATATTGGAGTAAATAAAGCAAAATATATATTTTTGTGATTTTTTATTATTTCTTTTATTCTCTTTCAAATAGAATCTCATTCAGTCCTTCAAGGCCCCAATTATATCTCATCTTGCCATAAACACTTTCCTAACCATACTGGGCCCAGTGACGGCTCCTTTCTCTAGAAGTTGCCTGCAATGTTCCCCTGACCTTGATCTTTCTAGGTGTTTTTAGTTGTCATTGCATTGTGCATTGGATTGTGTCGTTTTACTAGAAGGTCTGCAAATTCTTTAAAAAGAAAGGGTGTATAATCTCGACATTTCCTTTATAATTCCTATTCCACTTTGTGCATGGTAAGTGCTTAATGATAATTGTGGTGTTCTCTTCTCATCCCCATCACAGTCTCTCCTTGGACAGGGAATCACAGGTATTTCTTAGGTCCTGGCTCTACTACCGGATAGATTTGTTTTCTTGAGCAAAGACTGCTTTGTCTTTAAACAATAATCCTTCAGAACTTGCCCTTCAGATTGAGTTAGATATGGTTTAGATCTGATATCTAAGTTCTCTCTCCTAAATTAAGTAATTTGACTATATTTACTGAGTGTCTGAAACCAGAAGCTACTGTCTGTGTTATAGGTGCTGTGCTCCTGCAAGGAGCTATGAAGATCTTTTTGGTCTCTACTTTCATTTAGCTACATGGTTAAAAATTTTAACAATGTAGGTAACATTAACAGATGGTAATAAATATCTGAATGGCACTATAACAAGAAAAAGTGAGAGAGAATAATACTGGCTGGGAATAAAAGAAAATAGTATTAATGAGAGTAGTCAGAGAATAGTTGTCTCTCTTGATGGCACTGCAGGACCCAGCACCAGCCATGAGAAAAGGACAGAACATCATAGGCAGAAGGGAGAGCAGGGGAAGACAGCCTGAAGTGGTCATGAGTTTCAGCAACAGAAAAAAGGGCATTTATGCAGAAAGAGGTAAGGTGGAATATCAGGTGCCATTTCTGAGTCTAGAGTTAACAGTAATTTTTTTTTCCATGTAAGATAGTCAACTTTTAGGGTTAACACACAGAAATAATGTGCTATTTTAAACCTGGAAAATTGTCTAGGGAAGGAATAAAAAAAAGAACTATCATTGTTCCCACTCCTTGCTTTTTGCTATGTTGTTAATATCACAATTTTAATTTAATTAGAATATAATTGGTACTCTGTGCATAATGGGTGGTATTCATTATTTACTTATTACTTTCCTTCTTATTTGCATTAACAATCATGGCAAGGCAACAGTTGAAACATCAACACAACAGGAAATGTAATGATAAAAAAAAAACACCATGAGTTTAACAATTTTTGGAGAAGGATTGCATGCATAACCTGCCCAGTCCGATGATAATAAATTAATGTAAGCAGATAAGTGAGCCCAAGAAGACCACTATTGCTTTTATGTAGAAGTAGTTCTTAATCTTTTTTGATTATAGATACCTTTGAGAATTTAATAGACGTCTGAAAGATTTTCCCCAGAAATATGTAAAAATTCTCATCTATACAAAATAAGAATACAAATTTAAATGCCATATGGAACTTTAAGGCCCATCCATGTAGCCTAGAGCATTTGACTAATGGCATGGTTTTAAAAAATTTCTGTACACCAGCATTACCTGGAAATATTGTTTAAAAGCATGCCTTCAGGCTTGGCCAATACAAGATAGGATCAAGGAACCTGAAATTTTTGGTGAGTTCTTCATGGGATTCTAAAACATGTAAACCACACTTAGTCAAATTCTGCTTAGGGGACTATGAAGGTGAAAATTAGAAAGAAGAGGCTAAAGTGATAGAGATTGAAAGCTGCTGGAAATTTCTGTAGCATGAATTTGACCCTGGGGTACTGAATTGGAAAGGTTAATATGGGGAGCATAGAGAATAGGGTGAAATAGTAGCTAAAAATCAGTGCTACATAAGTGGAATAAGATGTGTTAGGATTGAGCACACGGGCTTGGAAGCAGGTTGAGAACCCTGGTAAGGCTTTGGGATGGGTGATCTGCCCCTAAGGCAGTCTCTTATGATTAAACTAATACTTAAGCTGACAACTTCTCGTTGTCTCCAAGGAGGGTATTATCTCCTGACTCTGCTGACCCTCTTGAGCTACAAAGGCTAGAAAATAAAAACAGGACTCATGACCCCCATCCCCACTGAACCCTTGCCTTCACCACATAATCACGGTGCTTGCACTGGAGGGGTACTCTCTTACTTTAATAATACAGATAAAAAAAGAGGCATTCTTGAGGGAGGGCTCTGCCCCAAACCACACAGTGAGAGAGCACCTGAGGCAGGACCAGGACGGGCTTTCTGTCCCCTGGTCCCACAAAATGAACAAATGCTTTTTGGAACCACTTGATGGGAAGGTGCTCACCCCGTGTTCAGGGCAATTCATTCCAATGCAAAATATCTCTTAAAGTAGGGCAACATTTCTCAATAAAACATGTGCTGCAAATTGTCTTTCTTACTCCTTTTAATACGATGTGGACAGTACCAGCAGCACAGTGGACAGAGAGCAAGGTTCATCTCAGTGCTTACGTGCTCCTGCTCATGGAGCGAAGGATGAATTCGACTGCATTCTCAATGATCTCAGTGCCCAGGAGGTTTAGAAATTTGGGGAAATCTGGCTCTGGGCTTTTGCCTGAGTCTTCTGGCTTGTTGTCTGGTTTATCATCTGAAAGACAGAACAGAAGCTCAGAGTTGATTCACAGCAACAAAGAAGTTTCTTTTTGCGTGTAGGGAAATTTGGGGTCCCTTATATCCCTCTGGCATATTATGGAGCCTCATGTTGTTATATTCATTGAACATCTAATGCCTGCCTGGTTAAACTCTTCATATGCATTATATCATTTATTTGTAAAAACAGAGAGGCAGACCAATAGACATTGATACTTTAGGTAGATATAGGCTCCATTTTGTGAATGAGAAAACTGATATTCACAGAGGTTAAGTAGGTTTCCCAGAGATAAGCAATAAGTAATAGTGCCAGGATTGAAATGAAGATTGCTTAGGGTAATAATAATAAAGATGAAATATTGGTGGGTAGCATTTCTTGAGCACACGCCTATGACAGACAATCTAAATCCATTGTTTTATTTGATCCTCACAAAAACTGTGAGGCAGAGAAAATTATCCCAATTTAAAGGTAAAGATACAGAATTTGATAGAGTTTTGTAAGCTTATTCAAAATTATAGAGTTACTAAGTGGAATACATGTGATTCAAAGCCATGTCTGGTAAAATCTGGATTCTAAAGCATGCTATGATAAACTACATAGTCTTTCAAAAAGATTATATAATAATACTATATAATAATAATAAGTACAATATATAATTTGTACTTTAAAAATAAGATTCAACTTGCTCATCTTCTGCCTTCGTATTAGAATAGAGTACAGTTGCTTCTCCATTCTTGTGGTGCTTTACTAAGAAGAATATGTTCTACCTTAATACCGGTTAATATAAAGATGTAAAGTCTCCATCTTTTTTTAGTGGCTGAATAGTATTCCATGTTATACATATACCACAGCTTGTTAATCCATTACTAGATTGGTGGGCATTTAGGATTTTTCTACAATTTGGTGATTGTAAATTGAGCTGTGATAAACAATCTAGTGCACATGTCTTTGTGATAAAATGATTTTTTTTCTTCTGGATGGATGCCCAGTAATGGGATTGTAGGATCAAATGGAAGGTCTAATTTGAGTTCTTTGAGAATTCTCCATACTTCCTTCCAAAAAGGGTGTATTAGTTTTCAGTCCCACAAGCAGTGTAAGTGTTCCCTTCTTTCCACATCCACACCAGTATCTTCAGTTTTGAGATTTTGTGATATGGCCATTCTCACTGGGATTAGGTGATACCTCAGTGTAGTTTTGATTTGCATTTCTCTGATGACTAGTAGGGAGGGGGAGAAGGGAGAAGGATGGAGGAGTCACAGTGTATGGCACATCTCTTGGGGGCAGATACAATTTATAAGAGGGACTTTATCTAACAAATACAATCAGTGTAACATAGTTATATGTATGCTCAATGAATCCCAAACAATAAAAATAAAAATAAAATAAAGTAAGATTCAAAATAGTATAGTAATGATGATGACAGAGAGAAGTTCTTTTTGTTTTTTCTTGAGACAGAGTCTGAGTTCATCACCCTCGGTAGAGTGCTCTGGCATCACAGCTCACAGCAACCTCCAGCTCTTAGGCTTGGGCAATTCTCTTGCCTCAGCCTCCCAAGTACCTGAGACTACAGGCACCTGTCACAATGCCTGGCTAATTTTGGTTGCAATTTGGCCAGAGCTAGGTTTGAACCCACCACCCTTGGTATATGGGGCCGGCGCCTAACTCACTGAGCCATAGGTGCCACCTGATAAAGAGAAATTATATCACATGCATATCATCTAATAGTTTTATAAATAATGATTTCACAAATGCTACCTCATTTTACCTTTGACCAATCTTATGTGGAGTGTGTTTTTTAGCTTATTGGCCTTAGAAACTGTAAAGATTAAGTGACTTGCAGAAGATCTCACAAAGAGTAGGAGAAGATAGAACTGTAGCTGCGGTCCTCTACACTTGAGTCTTCACCAAGTGCATTTGGATGGAGGGTCAAGGATCCAAAGAGTGAGGTCAGTTAAAAGAAAGGCTCCTTGGAGTATATTGGCTTTGCTTAGTGGTCTTTATTTTTCAGGCATGTAAAGAAATGAAAGAATGACAACAGCCACTGGTGGCCTCCACTGCAGACTCTGATGACAGGATGAAGTAAGACATTTAGATTTTAGCTTTATTGTAGCCTGATAGGTAATGTTAGCAGATTTGGCTAATAAAAATACAAGATGCTAAGTTAAATTTAAATTTTGCATAAATAACAAATACATTTTTAGTTCTATAAGAATGATCTGTGCAGTATTCAGGACACACTTACACTAAAAGATTATTCATTGTTCATCTGAAATTCCAATTTAACTGAGTGTCTTATATTTTACCTGGCAAGTCCACCTAGGTTTTGACCCAAGAAGTTCCGACAATGCAATCATGACTTTGGATGAAAGAGGTGTAACTGCCCTTTGTGTAGAGGGTGTCAAATTATGTCAGAAGCCTTACATCTATATTATATCCTAAAGTAGAAACTATTAGTCCAAAGATTATCAAACAATTCTGCAAAAATTTATTGCTTACTATACTACAACCAAAGATTTGACAGGAGCAACAGTCTGAGATGTATTACCAAAATCAGAATACAAATCAGCAGGTAGTCATTCATTCGGCTGTTGGTCTTTTCATTCAAAAAGTATTTTTTTGAGCCTACCATCAGCTATGCTAACAACTTGTTGCTATGCTAAGAGTTAAGATAAAAAAGAACAAATTTCAATATGACCTTCACCTAAAGTGCTGGGCAACCAAAGTGCCCTGAAGAATTGGTTTGTTTTTATCACAGAAGGGAGAAGTAAGCAGAACTCATTTGGGGAGTGCCTATTGTGCTGGAGTAGGCTAGTGCTTTAAACACATGCCTTAATCCTCATTCAGCTCAGTAATGCTATAATCATATCACAGTTTTGTAGGAGAGAACACAGATGCCCAAGGAAATTAAATGACTCACCGAGAAATCACTCATCTAGAAAGTGGCTGAGCCAGGTGGCTGTATGTTTTTAACACCACAGAGTGTGTTATTCACATTATATAATACAAACTCTAAGTGATTGTTCTCTGAAGACTTTTGCCAAGTGCAAAACGAAAATTTCTTACATAAGAGGTGAGTTTGGTTTTTTCTGTTTTTAACTACCTACTTGCAAAACAATTTAATTTTGTTGACTTCTAATTTTAATATGACACTAAACTCTGGCTTTTCAATATTCAGGGAGCCTGGAATTATTGTGTGTGAATTTCAGACTCTTGGCCCTAGCCTGTGGGTCATCTGTATTTTGAAGGGTAGTAGGTGTTGTGGATCGCATGCTTTGTAGTCCTGCAGACCTAATTCCTGTCTTCAAACAAAAGTAGCCATGTACCTTGCACACAATGGTTAAATACTATCTTTCAGTTTCCTCATTATGGTGTTGTCAGCATTGAAAAATACTTTACATATCCTCTATATGTATGTGAATATATATATCACTTATCATAATAAAGGTTTACTGTATTATTACTGTTAATAGCAAGAAAATGTTTTATAATTCACTTTCTCCTCTAGTGTGTTGGGAGATTATGAGAATCCTAGAAATACTTTTAAATTATAAAGCAATTTGGTATCCTAAAAATCAATCACCAAAGCTAATAGTTAAATATGTTCTCTTCTCAAGTATAATATTGAATAGTATGGGATAGCCTCCACTCCCCCATCCCCTCTTAGGACAATCTTGTTCTAATCTATGCATACCTGGCCTGAATGCAATAGCATCATCATAGTTCACAGCAACCTCAAACTGCTGGGCTCCAGTGATCCTCCTGCTTCAGCCTCCTGAGTAGCTAGGACTACTCTACAGGCATATACCACTATATTCAGCTAATTTTTAAAATTTTTGTAGAAATGGTCTGGTGATGTTGCCCAGGCTAGTCTTTAACTCTTGGTCTCAAGCAATCTTTCCTCTGCTTCAGCCTCCCCACATGCAAGGATTATAGGTGTGAGCCATTGTGCTCACCCTAAACAGTCTTTGTTGGCTTGGCACCTGTAGCTCAGCAGCTAGGAAGCCAGCCACATACACCAGAGCTGGTGGGTTTGAACCCAGCCCAAGACCTGCCAAACAACAATGCAATTGCAACAACAACAAAAAAATAGCTGGGCATTGTGGTGGGAGCCTTGTAATTCCATCTACCTGGGAGGCTAAGGCAAGAGAATCACTTAAACCCAAGAGTTTGAGGTTTCTGTGAACTGTGACATCACAGCACTCTACTGAGGGCAACATAGTGAGACTCTGCCTCAAAAATAAAACAAAAAAGAATAAATAAATAGGCTTTGTTTATCGTAACTTCCTTGCTGAGTTTCTTAGTCACTGTGAATATAAAGAATATTCACACTGTAAGCAAATACAGCCATATGTATTTCTTCAGAATTTATACCTGTATTGCTGACATTTTTACAGTTTTTATAGTTTACAAAGTCATATAAAAGACCATTCATTTGACCTGGAACAACTGATGGCTCCCACATTTTACAGATGAAAACATTGAGGTTCAAAGCAGTAAACTGACTTAACCAGAGTTTCAGAGTTCATGAGAGACAGATCTGGGACTGGTCTTCAGTGTCAAATCTCACCTTTCCCTTCACTGTGTAACTACTTTCGGAGCATAGTGGACATGATGGTCTCTGTTGAATTCTCCAGACTGAATCTGTTGCAATGTCTACCTATGTATTGTTCTGTCAAGTTTTACTCAAAGAACTCTTACTAAATTTTTGTACTGTCTGTATTTTCTGACCTATCATTCTGAATAGAGGTATGTCAAGAGCTTACAGTTCTGTATAGACAAAAAATTGATGAGAATGCTGGATGCTGCCTCTGGTCCTCTGTGTGCTCAGAACAGATAGGAAAGAAAAAGATGCTCAGTTATAATGGAAATATCTAGGAACATAGGCTTCACTTCCAGGACTACTTCTATCTGTATCCACACTCAAGAAACTTGCCCTCTGCAAACTGAGTTTATCAACAGGTAAAAGATTTATACCATCTGAAGAAAAACCAGAGTATGCAAGCTGAGTTTCTTAACCTGTAAAAAGGGAAATGATAAAACTATGTATTTTACTTAATAGGATTACTGTTAGACTCAAATGAGATTATACATGACAATAACAGTTAATATTTACTACATGGCTATTATTGACCAGGTACTGTGCTAATGTGTTTTGTCTCTTCTATTTAATTTTCATGATAGCTTTAGAAGAAAGTTAAATGTTCCATTTTTGTATGAGGTCTAAGAGGTGGACATAGCATGTCTAAAATCACAATTTCAATTAGTGGTAGAGCCAGACCTAAAAGTCATATGCCAGATTATCTTCATTGAACATTACTAGCCATAATCATTAAAAATTAAATACACTTCAGCTCCCAAGGAATTTATGATATGTCATATGAATATATAAGAAAAAAACTTGCCAAATTTCATACAGTCACTGAGAACAGAGGTTATAATGGAAGCAAATTTTAATAAAAATCCTAGTTTCTTCATGTTGGAGGGGAGGCACTTGTCTTCAATCCAGTGCTTTTTGTGGTGCGCATAGGCCTCCCTTTCCTTTTATGTTCTAAATCAGTGTTGCCACCTTTCCCCAATCACTGCTAACTACTGCACAATTCTCCAGCTGTGATCAGAAGGACTTACCTGCATGGCAGGTCAGGATTAAGACAAGCAGTCCCAGGGTAATTGTCAGCCGAAGTACAGAGACAGACATTTTGTAGCACTGGATATTGCTGCAGATAAATTGCTGAGATGCACCTGAAACACTGCTCTATTTATACGACATGCAGGTGACATCATCTGCTATGGAATTCATGTGGTTGCGCAAGATGTCTGCACAGATTGCTCTTGGGTCCCTACTAATGAGCTCTTGACCTACCTTTTAAACAAAACATTTTTCTTAGAGGGAAAGAAAACCCTCCTGTTTTTTTCCAGTTTGTATCTGTAAATGGCACTGAAGTGAATGGGGGGGGGGGTAGTTCCAATGTCAGCATTGATAATAAGATGGATAGTAAGCAAATTTTACTTATCAGAGTCAAGGAGCAAACACCAAATCAGATTTGTGAGGCGTGCCTATTCCCCTCCCTGGACACTTTGCTTCTTCCCTCATTGAGCTAATCCCCCCTGCCCACACAGGTGTGCCCTTTCACGCCCCACCTGGTGCCTCTGCTCTTATTTTCCCTTCTTTCCTCTCCCTCTCCCATGAAGCATTCCTGCAGATTCCTCAGGCTCAGTTCAAACACCCTCATCTCCGTGAAACCTTCCAGATGACCTTCCACCCTACTCCAGAGAGAGTCTGCTGCATTATCATCTGTCCAGTGGAACCCTTGACTCCACTATTTGAGAACTAAGTATTTTAATAGCTCCCTTCTTCAGCCTGCAGATCTGCCTACTTATTGACAAAAAACTATACATATTTATGATATACAATGTGATATTTTGAGATTTGTATACATTGTGGAATGGCTAAATCAAGCTAATTAATATGCATATTATCTCACATACTTATCATTTATCTGTGATGAGAACACTTAAAAGCTATCCTTTCAGCAATTTTCAAGTATACACTATGTGGTTATTAACAACAGTCATCAGGTTGTACAATAGATCTCTTGAACTTATTTCTTCTAACAGAAATTTTGTATCTTTTGACCAATATCTCCCCAATCACTGCCGCCCTGCCAGCCTCCAGAGCCTGGTAACCATGTTCTGCTCTCTGCTTCTGTGAATGCACCTTTTTACAATTCCACATATAAATGAGATCAGGTGATAGGCATTTGTTCTTCTGTGCCTGGATTAGTCCACATAGCATAATGTCTTCTAGGTTCATCTATGTTGTTGCCAATGACAGCATTTCCTTTTTTTTAAAAAAAAAGGTTGACTAGTATTCCTTTGTGTAGATATACAACATTTTCCTTATTCATTTCTCTATCAATGGACACTTAGGCTGCTTCCTAGCTTGTGGGTCTCTTATGGGCAGAGTATACTTCTGAATCCTCAACAACGGACATTGATTTAAGCTTTGACTTTCTTTCCTCTGAAAGTCTCTTTTGTAAGGCAGAGGTAGGTCATCCTCTGATGCATCTGATAGGTCCCTATTTAAATGTCTTCACTAATAAATAGGCTATTGGCTTCTTGAGGGAAAAACTATTTATTTATAATTGAATATATACTACCCAAGGAATATAGCAAACATTTTTTAAAAAGGAAAAGAAAAGAGAAGAAAAAAGTAAAAAAAATTGGAAATTGATTGAATTTAATCTCTCTCCTCTGTTATCAGACTCCAGTATTGTGGTCCCTACACCTATCACTATGATTCCCAATAAAGTGTACCTCACTATCATTTTTAAGAAAGGAAGAAAAGAAAAAAATAGTTACCAAAATTAAGTTTACTTGGTGAGATCAAATATTTGATTTAAGATGCTGCTACACCTAAAATATCCTTCTTTATGGATACACTTAAGTGGATAAAATTTGCCTCAAATCTAGATGATACTGGTTATCCTGAGGAATGCTATCAACATAAATTAAGTTAATTGGGATGAGGACTTGGGGGTACCTAAACTTATGGATTGACCAAAACATACACTTCGTATATGTCATAGGACCATTTAACAAATGGGAAAAGTAACTGGGGTATATAAAGAAAAGTCTTATCTAGTGTCTTAGAGCCAAGTCTACGGCAATGCCTCTATTCCCCAGTCAGTACTCTTCACAAGGCACCAAAAGCCATTAAGTAGCTCTTGAGCAGTGGTTCTCAACCTTCTTAATGCCACAACCCTTTGATACAGTTCCTGTGGGTCGCAACCCTCCGACTGAGAACCACTGCTCTAGAGGCTTACACCTTGTCTGGGAGACTTACCCATGCCTCTCCAATGTATCTTCTCAAGCAGACTCTGGCCCTCACAAAGGATTGTGACAGTGAGATATTTACCCACTCAATTAGGAAGCTTTCAGCAAAATGGATTTATGCCATCAAGGTCACCCTTATTGAGCACTATGCTTGCAGAAGGCTAAGTGGCAATGACGTTCAAGTGCCCTCTGTTAGCCACATCATGGATCCTAACATGTGGCTGATTTTGCTGGGAGAGGAGGCATATTCTTCAGCACAAGAGCACTGGGTAGGCAAGCGAAAGATCTAGACATTACAACTTAAGATAATCTTCCAGCTTCTCAGGGATAGCAGCTAGTTGGGATATGCAGTCCAGTCCTGAATCAGCTTCTTCCCATGCTGTGGATCAAAAAAATGGCACAGTCCTGAGCATCAGGATAGCTGGCTGGTCACTACCTCTAAGTCACTGTGTGACCCTGGTTAATGTTCTCCAGGCCCTGACCCTTCATTTTGTTGACTTCTTATGTTCTTATCTCTCTCTTTTCTTGAATTATTCCTCTTAGCTGCAGGTCTTAGCTAAAATGTCTCTCCTGGTTACTTTTGTTTTTTATTGGTAAAAACTTCTGTGACACTCTAACGCAAATCAGATCCCTCTATTATCTTCACATATTCTCTATTCTTTCTTCTTAACATTTAAATATTGTTGCTTAATGATTTTATGTTTATTTTCCCAGGAGATGTTAAAATCCACAAGTGAAAGTCTGCTGTGTTCACTGAGACAGCTCTGTTTTCTAGGATAGTGCTTTGTATGAAGAAGCTACCATGCATTACTCATTGAATAAGTAAATTAATGAATAATTTTGAGAAGAGAAGCCTGGTGTCTTCTAATAGTGCTGTCACTTGTTATCTATGTGACTCTGGCAAAAGGCTGCTATCATTCTGAATCCTAGTTTCTGTGAAATTGTGATATAATATAATTTCCTGACTATATATTTGTACTGTTTTAAATATATGGAGATAAGAAAGATAAAATGTCTAATAAACTAATAAACTGTAAAGAATCTTTCATGTGTACCATATTCATGGCAGTTAAGAAGCTGTGACTGATCCTTCATTGGCACAAGCAAATGAATCTGACTTTAGGTAGAGAAAAATTATGAAAGACCATTTTACCTAAACTGAAAAGAGGACAATTAGAACCTTTTTTCCTCATAACATCATTTTAACTTGGTAAGAAGGTATAAAAATGAAGGAATAAGGAGTGTTTTAATTTTTATGGACATTTCTGTACCCATTAAAAATCATCAAAGCTTTTTTTTCTTAGAATGGGAAAGAATTGCAGTTGGGTTGTCAATCTCGTAGAGAGATTTCAATTTATGTACTTGTAGTTAAAAGCATGTGGTTTGGAATCAGACAGAACTGAGTGTGAGTTTCAGATTCACCACTTAGGAGCTGTCTGACCCAGTCACCTTAAACAATTTCTTCTTGCCTTGCATCTGATACATACAAAATGACCATAATGACACCTCCTGGGGTTATAAAGATTGGATTTGAAAACTTATGAAAGCAGTTAGCACAGTGCCTTGCACACATCAAGTGAAAAATAAATAACAGACTTCTGCTCTGCTCTGTTCCATTCTATTCCACTTTGAGTTGTCTCAGAGAAGGGAGTGGCACTTAGGACTATTAAGAAGCAGCATTAGGACTAATAATAATAAGAAGAGTATTAATAATAGACTTCCTACTCTGATAGGTACCAAACTAGATACACTATATCAACAAAACTATTGGGAGGCTACCATTATTATCCCCATTTTATGTGATGAAATTTAAGCTTGTAAAAGTTAAGTAATTTGCCTTGGGTTGCAAATCATGTGTGAGCCAGGCTTGTTTGCTTATAGATTCGTCTATGCCTGCTCTGTTTTTCTATTTGGCCCCTGAACAATGTTATGGTTCACTTTATTCACCATTCACCTACTTTTTAGCTCAGTTTTTAATACAGCAAACATGCAGGTAAAACAGTGCCTTCTTAATCCTTGCCAGAAAGTGAATTAGAGATAGGACTACAGGATAAGATGTATGATGCCCAATTTACTGTAAGTAGCAGATAAACAATGAGTATATCTCAAACATTTCATAAGACATACTTATACAAAAAAAGTATTTTTTGTTCAGTTAAAATTAATTAAATATTTTTAGCTGAAATTTAAATTTAACTGACCATCTTGTATTTTTATTTGCTGGAGCTGGCAACCTTACCTGGAGAATCCCTCATTACTGTTTCCTTGCAACTAAGTTAAATAAAGGAGTGAAGTATAGGGCTTGGCGTGAAGGTCACATAAATGATTAGATAGTATATGGAAAATTGAAATCATATGGAAACTGAAAATTATTCCCTAGTTCCTCTTTAATATCACATCTGGAATGTGTTTTTCCTCTGTATAAGAATACTGTAAGCCTTTTGCTTGTTCTTGGTTCATTACGGCTAAAGGTGCAGACAAGCCTTAGAGGGTATGCAAGTGGCTTTACACAGGGGTCCCATTCCCAGGATAATAACATGCTGAGTAGTAACCATACTCTTTTTCACTTTAATCACCTTTCTAAATGCAGCTTATAATTTATTCAGTCTTCATACCATGGATCCATTTATTAATTGCTTTTTTCACTGGGCATGTACTACTTGCCAGATACTCCTCTGAGCACAGGGAGAGGAAAATACAAAACATCAGTCCCTGACCACACCTTTGTTGAGGATGCAAATATGTAACCAAATAATTGCAATTTAAATATGAGAAATGCTAATGGAGTTGTGAACAGATTCCTATAGAAAACTAAGAGGGAGTGGTTAACATTTCCTTGGGGGGAGGGGATCACAGAGGTATCATTTGGGCCTTGAAAAGCTATTGTGTAGGTGTTGGCTATGCAAGCAAGGGGTGTGGAAGATGCTTCAGTAAGAGGAACAACTTCCGCAAAGGCACAGAGGCTTAGCATACTTCTAGGAAAGAACCTTCAAATATATTAGTGTTAATATTAGAAGAGAAAAGTAAAGTAAGACAACTGAATCCTGAAATTTGTCTTAATTAATAAACATGCTAGCAACAGATATTGGAGGAGAGAGAGATTCAGAGGGAGAGAGAGGAGAGAAAGAAGCAGAGAATGTTTGGGGATGGACAGTAAAAAAATTGTTAAGTATTAAAACTCATGGCTAGGAGTTTTTCCTCTGTTTTTACTTCCTTAATTAGAATTTCAGATAAGGATATCTTTATCCATCAAATTACTCAGTAGAAATGTGAATTTTCTTTTCCTTTTTTTCAATTTTTTTTTTCTGGGGGACAGAGTCATTTTGTAGCCCTTGATAGAGTGCTGTAGTGTCATAGCTCACGGTAACCTCAAACTCTTGAGCTCAAGGGATCTTCTTGCCTCACCCTCCCGAGTAGCTGGGACTAGGTGCCCACCACAACACCTGGCTATTTTTAGAGATGAGGTCTTGCTCTGGCTCAGGCTGGTCTCAAACCAATGAGTTCAGGCAATCCACCTGCCTCGGGGTCCCAGAGGGCTGGGATTATGGGCATGAGCCACCACACCCAGCCAAAAAAGTGAATTTTCTTTAACTGCATATTAATCAGCACAAAACCAATTTTCCTACAAAGTCCTATCTATTCGCCTCCCAAATATCCTTAAAATGTATCATATCCTCTTCCACAATAAGTATCTTAGTTTGGGACTTTGTCTTGACTATTGCAATAGCAGTCTGAGGTCTTCCCTATGTATGCCTTTCCCCATTCCAGGCTTTCCTCAATAGCACTGCCATTTTTTTCTTCTTAACATCATTATGTTTACATCTTCTGTCATTTCCCTTCTCTAACAATGTACATGGCTCCTTACTGCATATGAAGCTACTTACAGCCTATAAGTGCTAATGTTTTATTCATAGTATCTCCAGCCTCATCTCAGGAGCAGTATAGAATAAATCTTAGAGCACAGCTTCTACAGTCATATGGCTTGAATTCAATTTCTGACTTCCACAGAGCTAGTATTTACCTGGCATGTACTTGGAGGTGGATTCTTGTTTACACCCAGTTTCCTAGGCTGGGTTGGTATTTGTCCTCTAGTTTTATAATCATTTAATATTTTTTTAGTTACTAACAGTGATTTGGCAAGTTGCCTATACTATTTAAACTTCAGATCTCCAGCTTCAATATGAAGATAAAGAGTATCAGCCTCATAGAGTTTTTCTGAGTATAAATAAGACCATGCTATAAAGACCTTAGCACCATGTGTGCCAGTAAATTTTGACTATTTGCATTATCACCTCCCACCACTCTCTAACCTTGTGCCTTCCAATCTTGCATTATCAGGAATGTCTCCAGAACTTTACTTTCATTGACATACTTAGTCTGTTTGAAATATACAAATGCCACCAATTCATCCTTAAAATATTACGTTCTTCAGAGAGACATTGTGACCACATCCTTGACCTGAACCATGGCTGAGTTAATCACCTCTCCTCTGTGCTCACTCTGCACACCCTTTATTATAGCACATATTATATTGAATCATAAGTTATTGTTTGTATGTCTGACGTTGTCATTAAGTTGTGGGCTCCTCAAGCATGGGCCATGCTTTATTTATCCTCAAATATTTTTGCCTGCAACATGACTGGCAAATAATGCAGTGAGTGTGCAGAGAATGATCATTAAGTGTGTAAATATGAGACAATTGGGGTCAGTGGCAGAGGTGATTCCAGAGCCCCACTGAAATGACAGCCAAGGCTCAAGGCAAGAGGTCAAGTATAAACATGGAAGGCAGTCTAAGAATCCAGTAACTTTTGTTTTTCTAGCAGCTGAAGTGATGGCTGAGGGTGGAGGCAACATTCCAGAAGAGGTACTTTGTTATGCCTCAGTTTGGCACATGCGATGAAGATAAGAGGCCATTTTTTAATTTTATTTTTTATTTCTTTTTAAGAAGACATTTTTTAAACATAAATTAATCAGACAGACATAGTGACTTCCCTTAAATTATGAACACTACAGCATTAAATTAACAGTGTAAATATTTCTATGCCAGTCATGTATAATCTATCTATGCCAGATAAGTGTATATAATGCCTAAATCACAAGGTTTTTATGGGACCAAAGGAGGTAAGGTATGCAGACTTGATTTTAAAGTTACAAATTATCAAACTATAAAAACAAAACTATAAAAAGAAGGAAAGCTATGATTAATAAAAGAAGATTTGTCTATTGAGTCAATAATGGAAATAATATAAATCCATAAAAAGCAGATTTTTTTGGTCAATTAATCTAAAGTCAGACCTCCCCCCAAAAAGAAGAAACAAAAACAAAAGGAAACATCTAATAACATTGTAGATTTTAACACAATCATTAATAATTAATTATTTACAATACATTATATTAAAGGTAAACAATCTAAACACATTAATTTTAAAACAAATTGTCAGACTATGCTGTTTATAAGAAATCCACTTTAAATGTAAAGACATAGATAAGAGTAAATGAATGCAGAAAAAAATTATTAAACACCAATCAAAAAGAATTTGAAATGGTTATATTAATATCAGAACAAATAGGATTCAGAGCAAAGAATATTAACAGAGCTAAAAAAGGACATTGATGGGGTGGTGCCTGTGGCTTAACAGGGTAGGGCTCCAGCCCCATATGATGGAGGTGGCAGGTTCAAACCCAGCCCCGGCCAAAAAAAAAAAAAAAAGACATTGCATAAAGTAGTGGATTAACTAAGAAAACACAACAATCCTGTATGTGTATACAAGTCACAATAGATCTCAAAAGCTATGAAGTAAAAACTGACAGTCACAAAAAGAAATATAGAAACTGACAATTCTAATTAGAGTCTTCAAAACTAGTCTCTCAGTGACTGATAGAAGAAGCAGATAGAAAATTAGTAAGAATACAAAAGTCCTGAAAATTGTACTTAACAAAATTGACCTAATTAACATTTATAAAATACTTTAACAAAAATAAGGACATTTTTCCATGTACAGAGAGATGATTAATTAAAGTAGAGTTTATCGAATCATTAAGAAAACCTCAATAAATTTAATCGAAATAAATAGTACAATGAATGTTTTTGTACTATAATGGACTCAAACTAGAAATTGAATAATCATATATGTCAAACATCTCAAAACATTTGGAAATTAAATTTAAAAGTTCTAAATGACCCATGGGCCAAGAAACCTATTTCAAAAGACACTAAAACAAGTATATTTTGAAATGAAAAAAATTCATATATAGTATGTATAGATATACATGTACATACATTTGATTATTGCATTATTAAAAATAATTAAGATTTGTGTTAATTAAAAACAAATAAATATACTATGTAAACATTGTTGAGAGGCAGTTAAAGCATTATAGAGAGGTAAACTTATAGTAATGAATACTTGTATTAAAAGAAAAAAAAAGTGACCTGAGTTTCTGTCTTAAGAAACTAAAAGTCAAATTAAACTCAATGTAAATAGAAGAAAGAACACAAAAAAGATAAAAGCATAAATCAATTGAGAACAGAAAAAAGTAGAGAAAAATCAATGAAATTATAATTTGACTCTGAAGAAAATAATAACATTGATAAAATGTCTAAACAGACTTGTCAGGTAGAGAAAGAAAAATGATAGTAGAGAGAGAAAGGGAGAGAAAGAGAAGAGAGAGACAGACAGATAGAGATTGATTGATGAAACTACCAATATCAGGACTACAGAGAAGACACCACTATAGAATCGACAAATACTAAAAGAATAATAAAGAATAACATGAACAAATCTATATCCACAGATGTGAAAATTTAGATGAAATAGACAAATTGGTTGAAACATAAACTCATGATTACCACTCAAGAAGAAATAACCTAAATAGTTCTGTACCTATTAAATCCATACCTAACTTTTCAATAGAGGAAAGTGCAAAATAAGAGTTTCAGTAATTAATTCTAGCAAGTATTCAGCGAATAAATAACAAAACATCATTCAAATAAGGAAAAAGGATAATTTCCCCATAAATTGTTTTAAGAGCTTCATTGAAATACAATTCATAGAACAAAATTCACCCATCTAAATTTTATAAATCAGTGGGGTTTTTTTTTAGTGTGTTTACAAGGCTGTCACAATCAGTTTTAGAATCTTTTCATTAACTTCAAAAAGAATCCATATCCATTATCAGTCACTGCTGACGTCTCTATTTTCTCCCTCCTCCCAGCACTAGGCAACCACTAATCTTTCTGTCTTTACAGATTTGCCCATTACAGATATTTCATATGAAAGGACTCATACATATGTGGCTTATTGTAACCATATTCTTTTATTTAACATAATGTTTTCAAGGTTCTTCTCTGTTATAGCATGTATCAGTACTTCATTCCTTGTTATTGCTGAATAATATTCCAATATATGGATACACCACATTTAATCTATTCATTCCCCAGTTGATGGACTTTTAGGTTGTTCTCTTTCTACTGTTTGGCTATTATGCATAAGAGAGATGAATAGAACCTTTGGTAAAGAAGATGAAAGAATGGCTAACAAACATAAAAAAATGCTCATCATCCCTAATTATCAGAGAAATGCATATCAAGACTACTCTGAGATATCACCTAACCCCAGTAAGATTAGCTCACATCACAAAGTCTCAAAGCTGCAGATGCTGATGTGGATATGGAGAGAAGGGAATACTTTTACACAACTAGTGGGACTACAAACTAATACAATTCTTTTAGAAGGAAGTAAAGAGTATTCTCAAAGAACTCAAATTAGATCTCCCATTTGATCCTGCAATCCCATTACTGGGTATCAACCCATAAGAAAAAAAAATCATAAGGGCATTTGCACTAGAGTGTTTATCACAGTTCAGTTTACAGTCACCAAATTGTGGAAACAACCTAAAAGCCCACCAAGCCAGAAATGGATTCACAAGCTGTGGTATATGTATACCATGGAACACTATTCAACCATTAAAAGAAATAGAGACTTTACATCTTTTGTATTAACCTCTACTGAAGTAGAACACATTCTTCTTAGTAAAGCATCACAAGGATGCAGAAGGAAGAGTCTAATGTACTCAACTCTGATATGAAGGCAATAGATGACCTAATACAGAGTGGGAGGGGGAGGAGAGTGAAGGAGTGAAGAGGTTGGGGGTTCACAGTGTATGACACACCTCTTTAGGGTGGGACACAAGTATACGAGGGACTTTATCTAACAAATGGAATCAGTGTAACCTAATTCTTTGTACCCTCAATGAATCCCCAACAATTAACAAAATACTGCTATTAATATTACTAAATTGTTTAAATAGCCATATGTTTTCATTTCACATGAGTATACACATAGTAAAAGAGTTTCTGGGATATATACACCTCATTTTAGTCATATGTTAACTGCCATACTCTGCCACACCATTTTACATCCCCACTAGCAATATATGAGGGTTCTAGTTTCTCTGCATTACAATCTACTCATGTTATTACATTTTGTATATTCTAGCCATTATAGTTGGTGCAAAGTGGTATAAACTTTTGATTTTGATTTATATTTTCCTAATGGCTACTAATAATGATCATATTTCATTGTAGTTATTGGACTCATAATTTTGTGAGGCTAACACCAATATCAGAAAAAGAAATTATTTGACCAAAAAATTATAGATCAACACTCTTAGAAACATAAAAATTTCAAAGACACTACTAGTTAATCAACTAAGTGATATTTATGTCTGAAATTCAAAACCCATTCAAAATTGGAATATCAATAAATGCTACTTACCATAGGTCAGATTAAAGAAAAAAAACATGTATTCATCGTAATAGATATAAAACGATCATTTGACAAATCATAACATTTAATATTCATTTTCTATAAGTAATACATACACACACAAAAGATAGCACATTTGTTTATATATATACCTTTCAGCAAATTAGAAATAGAAAGGAAATTGCTCAACTTGAGGAGGGATATCTATAAAACATCCACAGATAACATCATGCTTTATGATGAAAGATGAATGCTTTCTCCCTAAGATCAAGAACAAGACACAAATATTCTCTTTCATGAATCCTTTTTGATATTGCACCAGAGGCCCTTACCAGTGCCATAAAGAAAAAAAGGAAGTATAAGATTTGGAAAGGGAGAAATAAAACTGCTCACTTTGCAGAAGGCAAGACTGGCTATGTGTAAAACTTCAAAGAATCTGCCAAAATAAGCTAATCAGTGCATTTAACAAGATTACAGTATACAAGATTAACATACATATAAAAATCAATTGTATTTCTATGGATTTGCAGAGAATAATTGGAAATTGAAATTAAATTGTATCATTTCTAATAGCATCAAAACCATGAAATATTTAGGTATATTCCCAACAAAATATGTGTAGATTATGTATGTGTAAAACTATACAGTTTTGTTAAAAGAAATTTAAAAAATGATTTAAGTAAATGAAGAGATTTATTATGTTCATGAGGGAAGGGCTTACTATAAATGAGCACAGGGGAATTTGGAGGATGATGGATATATTAAGTCATGAATGTGGTTTGGTTACAAAACTGTTTGGGAACACTCACATAACTACATATGTTAAATTTAAGATGTATGTAAAATATACCTTAATGTTTTACCTATGTATAAATTATGCCCCAATAAAGGAAAAGAAAAATATATTTATTATAATGAAGATGGTGGTGAGAGTTGCTAGAATATGTAGTGAGCCAGTGGGTTATGTTTGCATGCCAGTTCTGCAGCTAACCTGCAAGGTGATATAAATCTTCTTTCCCTCTTCCCGGGCCCAAGTTCCTACATATTTCCAGTGAGAAGGTTGGAGGGGATAATGACTAGAGTTCCTCCTAGCATTGGCATTCATGACTGAAGAAGTGATTTCTAAAGTTGTTTTTATGTTCCCTCAATTGTTGAGACCAAGTACTTTTGCTGACATCTGAGCTGGGCTCACACTGTGAGACACTCCCATACATGACAGGCAGAGACAATGGTGTCTAACTCTAGACAATGATGTCTAGAGTTAATCTGGCCACCACCCTTTACCCTTCACATGCCTCCATCACCAAGCTGTTGATGACCAAGCTGTGAACATCAAAAACAAAGAGCCTGGGAATAAATTAAAAACAGACAAAAAAATCCAAACGTCTATCTTGTACACTATCAGACATTCTGCTGTCGCTGTTTCTTTTGTTTGAATGGCTCAATAAAGTTTAGTAAGAATATTTACCATTCTTGGCTCAGTGCCCGTAGCTCAGCACCTAGGGTGCCAGCCACATACATTGGAGCTGGTGGGTTCTAAACCAGCCTGGGCCTGCCAAGCTGAAGCAACAACTACAACCAAAAAAAAAAGCTAGGCATTGTGGTGGGTGCCTATAGTCCCAGCTACTTGAGAGGCTGAGGCAAGAGAGTCTCTTAGGCCCAAGAGTTGGAGGTTGCTGTGAGCTGTGACACCATAGCACTCTACCCAGGATGGCAGATTGAGATTCTGTATCAATAAAAAGAATAATTCCCATTCTTATGACCCACTCCCATGTCAAATTTATGCATTCCTCACAAGTACTCTACTAGTAAATATAGGTTAGGATCGTCATAATTATCCTCATTTTGTAAATTATGAAAAAGAGAAAAATACAACAGCATCAATAACAACAACAAAAAAAAGCAATCTAAGGTGTGGACATTTTAATTCACTACTCTAATGCCAATCTACTACTAAGGGCAGAGTAGGACTTAAAAGCAGTTTTATCTGATACAAAAACCACTAAAAAAATGCTTAGGGTTGCAGTCTGAAATATGGGATCCTGTCCAGTGTTCATACACTTATTTATTCCCTCTGCATTTATTCATGTATCAACAGTGAACTGGACAGGCACTATCCCTCCCACCACAGAACCTACAGTGTATCAGGGAAACAAGCTTCAGCAGTTAAGTGAGCCCAAGGAAATCTTCCGAAGGACAGTGGTATCTATGCCAATATGTGAAAGAACAAGCAGGAGTTAGACAAAGATTTACAGGGAGGAAAGAACATGATAACACATGAGAAATGTAAGTAGCTCAGTAGGTCAAGAGCTTGAAGGAAAACACCATTGAGTGGTATGAAGAGAAACTGAAAAAATACCCAGGGTTTGACTCATTTAGAATTCTCTGAGTTTATTTAAGTAGTTGGAACTTTTTCTAAGAGCAATATGGAAAGTGTTTTAAATAGATAAGTGATAATATCAGTTCTATTTTCCAGTTTCTTCAATCTGTAGTCAAAAATGAGAGTGAACCAAGACTAAAAGCAAAGATTATCTTTATCATAATAACCTGCTCTGAAACATTGTCATTACAGTTGAGAACCACTAGATTAATGATATATAGGCAGTCACATTGACAGGCTGCAGTGATGATTGGATTTGTTTTGTGAGGACTAGGGAGGTGTCAAATATGTTTCCTCTATTTTTGTCTTGGGTAGAATGTGATTGTGGTGCATTATTTAACCTTGTGAATACAACACAAAGAAAGTTTTAGTCAGAGGAAAGATTTGTGGGTTTTGCCTTGGACCGGTTGAATTTAAAGTGCTTCTGGGGCATTTACATTGGAAATGATTAACAATGAGTTATTTCATATGGCTGAATATACACATGTAAAATAAATAAATAAATAAATAACAAAAAAGAATGAATATACACATGACGCTTAGAAGAGAAGATTTCACTTTAGAGATGGACTTGAAGTCATCGCTACACAAATGGAAAATAAAGCCATGGCACAAGTGACACCATCTAAGAACAGTGGTTAGAATTAGAAGAGAAGAGCGTCTATGTAGGTGCTTGAGGACCACACAGAGTAAGAAGGCCTTGCAGGAGAAAAATAGCAAATGCTATTCAAAAGTGAAAAGGAAAGAAGAGGATATTTACATGCCACAAAAACCAAGGAAGGAGAAGATTAATGGAAAGGTGATTGTTCTGCTGTGTTGGATATGCTTGGAGATCTAGCAAGATAAGGATCGTGATGTTTTACTAATCTAGAAACACCTACAGGAAGTGCATCAGTGTAGTGGATGAGCCTTATCACAGTGCAGTGAGGAGCTAGTGGCAGGCGAGAAAGTATGTTCCATCAAGATGAGCATCTCTCAAAGGACTGGTTTCCGTATCTGGGAAACAAAGAGGTTGATGTCTCTTTCTATTTCTGACACATATGAGATGTAAGTAACTCTAATATAAGGCAGAATGTAATAAATTTATAATTTTGACACACAGAGAAGAAAGGGAGAACTCATACACTGCTTTTGCTAATTTATCTGTTTCCATCTTAAATGTCCTGTTTAACTCTTCCCTGCATATTTCTAAAACTATTCAAGATTTAAAAGTCACATGTGAATGGGAAAATCTCAGGATTTTACTGATTCTCATAGATGTTTTCATTAAACTACTCATCAACTATTTAGAGCCCTACTCTATTCTCCCCCCAAGTGTAATCTAGACCTTGTATTTATTTACTTATTTATCTAGACCAGGTCTTGCTCTGTTGTCTGGGCTGAAGTGCAGTGGCACAATTATAACTCACAGAAACTTCAGACTTCTGGGTGCAAGAGATCCTCCTGGTTCAGCCTCTTCAGTAGCTACAACTATAGGTGTGCACCATCACGCCAGACTCATTTCTCAATTTTTGTAGAGATGAGGTCTTGCTATGTTGCCTAGAAGAACAGCATTTTCTCTGACACTTTAAAGGGAAGTGGTCAGTTCATTAGGGTAACTTACTGGGTGCTAGATAGTGTGGAATTAGATGAAATGGAGCTTGGATCCTGACTTTGCCAAGTCATTAACTATAGTATTTTGGTAAGTTATTTAAGCTTTCTAAACCCCAGTTTTCAAAAAATGTAAAACAGAAATTGTCTTAGCTCTAACACTTATCAAAAGATTCAAACATGGTGATGCATGTAAATCTAATTCCATAGCCTTTGACACAGAGAATATGATAAAAATGATAGATTTTAAACATTATCTTTTTCTTTATAACTTTGACTACTTGAATATATTTTAGTTGCTTTGGGCACAGCAACTAAATATACCAGTTTCCCTCTAATTCCCAAACATTGGCCTTGTTATTTCACTTGGACTTGAGCAACAAGTATAATCCATTTCTCATTACAATTCTCCAATATGTAAATCTTATCTCCTCTATGTTAAACATCTCAATTTCTTCAAACTTTCCTTAAATGGCACCACTTTATTATTGTTGTTACTATTTTTAAATTTACTTCTGAAGCATCTCTATTTTTCCAGAATGGAAAAGGTAGCATTTGATCTGATACTGGAAATATTATTAAACTTTGTGGGATATGTTCAGAGATGACGATGAGTAAAGATAAACTGCAATGAAGTTGGGATTGGACGTGTTTGAAATTAAGCCTGACTTTGTTGTTGGGAGACTTTTTTACTAGTCCTATGAGTTCATTGTTTATTATTAGTCTGTTCAAGGTCTCTATCTCTTCCTGATTAAGTTTCTGGAACTGTGTTTCCAGGAATTTATCCATTTCCTTTATATTTTCTAGTTTATGTGCAGAGGTTTTTGTAGTATTCATGGATAGTACTTTGTATTTCTGCGGTATCAGTTGTAATATCTCCTTTTTCTTTTCTGATTGAGCTTATTTTAGTCTTTTTTATTTCTAATTAATCTAGCGTGGTCTACAAATTTTGTTTATCTTTTCAAAGGATCAACTTTGGTTTCATTGATCCTTTGTATGATTTTTTTTTTTGGTGTCTATTCCATTTGGCTCTTGTCTGAGCTTTGTTATATCTTTTCTTCTGCTGGCTTTATGTGGTTTGCTCATTCTTCTCTAGTTCCTTGAGATGTAACAGTTGCTTTTCAATTTGTGATCTTTTGTCTTTTTGATGTAGGCCTTTAGTACAGTTTTCTTGTATCCTATAGATTTTGATAACTTATGTTCCCTTTGTCATTCAGTTGAGGAATTTTTTAATTTCCATCTTAACTTCATGATTTATCCAAGGGTCTTTCAGCAGCAAATTGTTTAATTTCCAGGATTTAAGCGTTTCTTTTGGAATTGATTTTTAGTTTTATAGCAATATGATCTGAGAAAATGTGTGGCCTGACTTTGATTTTTGAATTTGCTAAGACATGTTTTATAGCCTAAGATATGATCAAACTTATAGATTTATATGAATTTTGAGTGTGAACATTATTGTGTTTCTGTAGCAGGTAGGATATTTTTGGTTAAAAGAAGTAGAAAGTCCAATTCAAACTGGCTTAAACAACAAATAGAGTTTATTAGCTTAAGTATCTGACAAGTCCAGAAATAACCTGAGCTTCAGAAATAGCTCTTTCAGAGCTTTTGCTCAGCTTCCATTTGATATTCTCTTGTCTTTTCTCTTCTATTTATTGGCTTTATCCCCGGGCTGGCTTTTAAATGCAAGGAAATGGCTGCAGTAATTCTAGTTGTGAAGTTCCAAATGACATTGTCTTAATCTGTTTTGTGTCACTATAACAGAATACACGAGACTGGGTAATTTATAAAGAACAAGATTTTACTGGCTTACAGTTCTAGAGGCTGGAAAGTTCAAGATTGAAAGACTATATCTAGTGAGGGCTTTCTTGGTGCACTATAACATGAGGGAGGATGCACATAGCAAGGGAGGGAGGAGAAAGAGTGTTGAGGGACAAACTCACTTTTGTAAAAAATCCACCTCTGTGACAGCAGCATTAATCCATTTATGAGGTCAGAGCCCTCATGACCTAATCACCTGTTAAAGGTCCCAACTCTCAACACCACTACATTGGGGATTAAGTTTCCAAAACACAAACTTTGGGGGACACATTCAAATCATAGCAGATGTGATTCATAGGAAGAGAGCTTATTTTCCTCTTGACTTTGAACATAAGAAAGGAAATTCCTGCTCTTTTCTGGACTTGCCCTGTCTCTGTTCCTGCCCACTTCTGTGCTATTTTACTGTGGCCAAGGGAGTGCCATGTGCTGACTGATGCCTGACACAATCTGTGTGGCAAGAGAGGTAGGATAGTGTAGGTGGGCTTAGGCTGATTGGAGTCAGTCTTTGAGGTGAGGGTGGAGTTATTCCTGCCCAAGGACTTCTGGCTGCAATCCAGCCTGGGTGAGATTGAATGGGGCTGCGAAAAGCAATTCCCATAGCAGTTTGAAACATAAAACCATTGAATGAGGGTTTTTTTTTTTTATATTTTAAAATAACAAATTTTCCTTTTTATTTGACTTGATTAGGTTTGAAAAAGCTATAATACATATAAAATAGAGAATGATCAGTTATAGTAAAGAATAACCTTTTCTGAAAATGTTAGAGTTTTATTTAAAATATGGCTACACAAAAAGCAGTAACTTCAGAACTTTAAGAAGTTATTCATGAGACACATAAGACTCAATATGCATACTGCTATACGAAGAATATTAAGGTCAAATAAACTGTGTGGTCAAATAGAATCTTTTTTATTTGGCTACCACTCTCTACACTACTCCTGTGGCAAAACAAATAAACACTACTTTCTATAGAAAGAATAACATAATGCCCATTCTATTGCAAAACTAGCAATGTTAAGAAGTCCAATTTTAGAATGACCTTGTTATCTCTTTTTCTCATCCTTTTTTTTCTTTTTCCTTCAAAGATCTTTTTTCTCTTCTCCTCCCCTTCTCAACATAGCCATAATAATATTAGTCTAACATTCTTCTTTCTTTGAAAATGAGAAGTCTATTTCTTCTTCTCCCTTTCCCAATTCTGGACTTGCTTCATCTTTTCCTCATTCTCCTCCCCCTCTTCCTCAAAGTCTGGGTGAACCAGCTCCTCCTTCACCCCATCTTCATTATCTTTTCTTCATTCTCATCCTTTTCCTCTTCAGAGTTGATTTTAATTATCTTAGAAAAATCTGAGTATGTTCTGCTGCAGTAGTTAAAAAAGAGTTTCATGGGCGGCACCTGTGGCCCAAAGGAGTAGGGTGCCAGCCCCATATACCAGAGGCGGTGGGTTCAAACCTGGCCCCATCCAAAAACTGCAAAAGTAAATAAATAATACTTTCCTTATGAACTTTTATGACTGTTAAATGTGTGAAAACCCTTTTAGTTTTTAAGGTTTGGGGGCAGGGCATGGTTGCTCACATGTGTAATCTTCTAACTTTAGAAGGCCAAGGCAAGGGGATTGCTTAAGGCCTGGAGTTTGAAACTAGCTTAGACAAAAGTGAGACCCTGTCTCTACAAAAAAATACAAATATTAACCAGATATGATGGCAGATGTCGGTATTCACAGCTTCTTAGATGGCAGAGGAAGGAGAATTACTTGAAGTCACCATGAGCTATGATGATGCCATTACATTCTAGCCCTGGGTGACAGAGCAAGAGATTTTGAAGAAATTTACTAACAGGAGATCTGTGATTTTGGTTCCTTTCCTTTGGAATAGAATGTTTATATATTTTAATTTTTTTAAATATTTAATTTTAAGTGTCCAATTTTAATTAAATATATAGTTATATTTTGACATTCTCTGATAGGAGTCTTAAGGTCCCAGATATGCTATTGTCACTAAGAAGATTAGTCAATGAAGACAGTTCAATTTTAGCCATACTTAGAAACACTAGTTCTTTAAAATGGGCCTGACATTGTGGTACTTTGGGCAACTGAGTGGGAGGATTGCTTGAGGCTAGGGGTTTGAGATTAGTATAGGCAATGTAGTGAGGCCCCATCTCTAAAAACAAATAAAATAAACTAGCCAGGTCCAATGGTTGGTGACTGTAGTTTCAGCTGCTCTGGAGGCTGAGGCAGGAGGATCACTTAAGCTCTGAAGTTTAAGATTGTACTGAGATATATCCCACCTACTGTACTATATCCCGGGGAGCAGAGTTTTAAAAAAATAAATAAAATTGTCACTTATTTCTTCAATTTCCTGATTGACAACTAGCAAGTATTAAAGACCAGTTTGTTCACTTGGGATTTCTATGACCTCCTCATCTTTAATACAGTTAATCTTATTTCCCCTTTCCTCTCTCTCATATTCATTCTAACTTAAAAATTAAAATAAAAACTTTGGATTGAATGAAAAGAAAGACAACTATGTGTGTACTAGTCAGTATCAACAGAAATATGTAAGATAAGGAAATAATAGCCAACAGTGGCAAAAGAGGTGGGATGCTAACTTTACCTTCCCCTTCCCCTCCCTCTTGCCCCTACATATCCCAATTCTTTCCCCTTCAATGTATATTCAGAGACTTGCATGATTTTTTTCAGTATAATGTGATCAGAACCTATATTTTTGGAATATTAAGATAAATTGAACTAGAGAGAGAATAAGAAAACAAGATGCAGAGAATTAATTAGGAAATTATTTTACTCCCCAGGCAAGGATTAAGTGATTAAATAATGATTTTTGTTGGTAGGAAACAAGCAGTGGATAAAACCACTGAAAGTGTTCTGAAGGTAGGAAGAAGTTGAGTGGACCTTAAAGACAGGATGGTTAAAGTTTTAAAAAGACCAAAAAATTTGAATAGATAACCCAATTTTAAAAAACTATTATATTTAAGAAAACATAATGAATTTGAGAGGACATAGTAAGGTAATTTGTAGAATTCTGAGATATAATTTTCTGAGGAGTGAGAGAGGAGAATTTAAGGAGGTGACAGATGTCTCTTTGGGGGAAGAAGAGAATGAGAAGTATTTTTGGTGATGCTAAGAGCATTTTCAAAAGGTTTAAATGAAAAAACATATTTTTTTTCCACAGATAGAAGTATGGTGCAGTTCCAGATGAAATATCTAAGCTCATAGGTGTGATCCCACCAATCACCCTCTCTCCACTCATCTTCCCCCCTCCCCTCCCTTCCCTTTCCCCTTTCTCCATATTCTTGGGCTGAAATTGGGTTATAGTTTTCAAAAAAAAAAAAAATCAAAGGAAAGCATAAAAAAATAAAAAGAAATATCTAAGCTCAAAATGGAAAAGGACCCCTCCCATCCCCACTTTTGTTCTTGACATGTGTCCTACTCTGGATCAAAGGAGAGGCTGAAATCAGCTTGGTGCACTTTCTACAGAGAGTCAGAACTACATCAGACAGCTTCAGTTTTCCCTTCTAGAACCTTTCTCTACCCCGCTTTGTGCCCATGGAGGCTGACTTAGTTAAATTATACAGATGCGCTGCCTTGCTCCTATTTTCCTCTTGGTGAACTGATGGATGATCACATGCTAGTGATAACAGGGCATTGATCACAGGAAAGTGTTACTGCATATTTTCTTCCAGGTCTTTCCATGATACATCATGTATTGGTTATATCCCTTTATGGTGTCTTGTCGCAGTAGGGTACTATGTGGAACCAAGCTTTAGTCCAAGAGTCAGCACTTTATAATATCTGACCTTTATATTTCTAACTTGAATGCCCTAGTTTTCCTTTAAAATCTCTGACATTCTATGAATATGGACTAGTGCTTTGCTGTTCTAAGTGTAACCTGTGCAGCAGCAAAATCAGTTTGTTCTGGTAGCTTGTTAGAAATGCCTAATTGCAGAACCTACTTCAAACTTACTGAATTAGAACGTGCACTTCCTAAATACACCCAGATGATTTATATGTATGTCAAGATTTGGCAAATGTTGAGCTGGTTCATAATTAAAAAGTATGGACTTTGAAGTCAATCTGACCCAGTCTTGAGTTTTGACTCTTCTGGATCTAATAATTGGTAGAAGAACTCATTCATTAAACAAATATTTATTATTAAAGCAAATAAGAAGGAAGTCATTAGCCCGAGGTAGTCTCTGTAACTAGAACTCCTCCCATATAAGCAAGCCAAAATTCAATTCAGTGTGAACAGTAAAACAAAACTTAGGCCTAACTAATCAGAAACTGCCAACTAACCACTAACTGGGGACTTTCTGCCAGATTATACCCAAATAAGTTAAATGCCTCGCTGTAGCTAATCAAGTAATTTCTCCATGGCTTTCATGTTTCCTCTGTAAAGCTTGTCACATACAGTGCAGAGTAGAGTTCTCTGCAGCTCTTCTGCTTTCTGTGTTCTTGCTGGCTTTCCTGACTGCTCCATGAATCATTCTTTGATTCTTTTTGAACAGAGTTCAAAAAACTCTGTTAAATTGTTTTCTAAAGTTTTTCTTTTAACATTAGGGATATTTTCAATGTGCTAGGTACTGTGCCAGATGCTCAGTACTTAACAAGACAGAAACTACATGAAACTTAGGTTGTTTTTGAGTCTTGCTGACCAGAGTTGTATGTAGCATCTGCTCTGAAATGTAGCCTCATGGTGTAATAGAACATCGACCTCAGAGGTGAGAATATGTGGATAGGAGTCCTCCATCTTTAAGAAGCAGACCACAAGACCCTCATTTTAGCTTTCTGAACATTGTCTACAAATGGGATCTTAAGAATACTGGACTCACTTCTTTACCTCTTTACCTACCTTCCCTGGCCATGGAGGCCTGTTCACTGTCTATGGTAAATGTATCTTGCTCTGTAAGCTGGTATCTTGCTCTTACTCTTTAAACCTGCCTTTCTCTTCCTCAATAAACTTTATTTCAGGCTTGCTTAAAAAAAAAAGGAATACTGGACTTCATCAGCAGATTCAAGATTACACTTCATAGAACACTAAATTTGTGAGCTTCTTCATGGAGGGGACTGAACAAAGAAGACACTTGCCAAATTACTTTGGGAATTTATTTCCCTGTTAGGAGTTCCCTACACCATATTAAAGGCTTCAATAAGTACCAAATAAAACATATCTTTGAATTGTAATGCAGCATTTCTGGCACTTCTTGACAAAGTGACCCCCCCCCACCTCCCTTCTTCTCTTTCCTTTCTTTCTTGGTTTTTTCATTCTTTCTCTGTTCAATAATTTGAGAGGATATTAGACTGACTTTCTAAGGCCATTTATGGATATGATAGTTTGAGGATCAATTTTAGAAAGTAAAGAGGGAAAGAGAATTTTGCCAAGGGCAGATCTTTATAATTATCCATCAGGATGATTCCCAGGGGTTGTTAGGTTTTCCAAGAGGAAATACCAAGGTTTAGTTAAAGGGGCGGGGGATGAACAGCATAGTCTTTAGGAGTTGTTGGTCATTGAGCAAGTCTCTGGCCCTCAGTTTCTGTGTTTGTAAGAGGGAGTGGTGGCTCTATCATGTTTGGGAAGGCTAGGGTTGTATATGAACAGTGTAGAAACCTAATGTTAGAAATGCCTACTTGTCTAAATTAAGAGGAGAGCTGTGTTTGTGCCCATGAAATTCAAAGGTGAACTCCAGTGCTGTTTTTCCCATTTGAGTTGGAAAAAGGGTTTTCCCCAGTGAAAGCTGAGCCTCCTCACCCAGTGGAAGGATTGAGATGTCCTATATTTTTCTTGACAAGGACCTATTGCTTTAGTTTAAGTGCCCAAACCTGTATTTCTTGCTTTGAGTGTGGGTTTCAGAACTATGTACACAATTCAGAATGAAACCCAAAGCTTGTCTCAACAGGTCTTTTGTGGCTGTTTCTTTACTCCTATAAATTTCCCAAGCCTCTATTGTAAAGAAGAGAAATATTTCTTATTGACTTCTACTTTCTGAAGTTTATTTTTCTGTGTAATGATAAATTAAAGCTGAATAAACAACTCTATTCTGGTTCAGTACGGTGGGAAAAGAAGGTATGTGGTAGTAATATGCCAACAATGTAAGGCAGGCGATACAACATATGAGAGGCAGTAGGCATAGAGGGAAGGACTCTGAGGTCACAGAGGGTCTCTGCTTACATTCAGAGGAGAAGTTCTTCTATTCACCTAGATCCAAGAGAAAGGCTCAGGTCCAAGACCACATAAAAGTCCCATTTATCAGGGCAGTGCCTGTGGCTCAAAGGAGTAGGGCGCCGGCCCCATATGCCAGAGGTGGCGGGTTCAAACCCAGCCCTGGCCAAAAACTGCAAAAAAAAAAGTCCCATTTATCCAGTCAGTACAAGGGAGTCTTGAAGAACATATGTTCTGGTAAAGACAACCCCTATCCAAATCCAAGATCAATAGGGTAGGTAAAGTTACTTCTTTTAGTTCTTGTTTTGCTATTTTTTCTTAAATGGAGATAACAATGTACCCACTATATAAAGCTTCAAGAATTAATATTATAATGCATTATTTTATGTGAATGTATGTGTTTAGAAGTTGATGAATAACCAGCTCATAATGCAATTTGCTATTCCCTTTATTTTTATTGTAATTGTTATTATCATTATAGTTTACATATAGCCCTCAGAATGTATATTAAATTTACCACATAAGCATCATATCTGAGAGAATAAAGACTCATAAACACACATATTTTGATAATTCAACAAGATATCATTGTTCAAAAATTATTATGGGTACAAGAGATTTTGAAGCAATTTGGTATTATGAAAAGAGAATCTGACTGATCATGTTTAAATCTTGGTTCTGCTATTGACAGTTTGGGAAAATTAGTTTAACTTCTCTGAAAGCTTGCAAAGCTATAAAGATTAAATGACTGATAAATCTATATACTTAGTAACAATATCTGTCTTTTTTTTTTTTTTGTAGTTTTTGGCCAGGAATGGGTTTAAACCCACCACCTCCAGCATATGGGGCCAGCACCTTACTCCTTTGAGCCACAGACGCCAACAATGTCTGTCTTGTATAAGACTTTAGTGATAATATCTATCACTTTAGTGATAATATTCTATCTAAAGTAGAATATTTGACTTCTAAAATACGAATAGCTGAAGAAGTTGATAAACAGGACCAGAGTGAAAAAATTACTTACCCAGCATTATAAAAAAAATAGGGACTAGAACCAAATTTTCTAAGCCTTAAGCCCAGTGCTTTTGTCTCTGCATATGCAGAACTCTTCACAAAGGAGAGTTTGAAGCACATTTGAAGCACAGTTGAGCAGTGAGGTGATAAGAATAATGGAACTCAAAGGATATGCAGTGAGAAACCAAGGTTAAAATCCAGGTCTGCCGCTTCCAGTCTAGTTGACCTTGTGCAAGCCGTACAACTTGTTTAAACCTCCTTTCCCTTTCTCTCTTCTTGTAAAATAGTGATAATGACCCTTATTTGCTTTCCAAGAGTGTTGTGAGGTTCAAATGAGATGGAAACATTATCTGAAAAGTATAAATAACAGCATATATAAGGGACTCATATTTGTATCGCAGGCTTTAAGTAGTGAGGAAGCATATGCATAGCATTGGCTTATCAGTATACTGAAAATGATTTATTTGACAGGTTCTGCTTTGAGGCAGGATAAGCAAGAGGGATCAGTATTGCTCATGCTGGCAAGATGTGTGCATGTGTGGGTGCTTCTGACACCATTGCTGTAACAGAATAAACCTGGGAACTCTAGTTGCCTGAAGATCTCTCTGCATTCAACATCCATATTCAAAGAGATTCAAAGTTATTCAAATCTTTCCTTGTATCTCTTGGCGAGGAGCAACAGGGCTATCATTTATAACTCAACTTTTCGTCCCATCTCTATTTTCTCTGTGCCTCCCAATCCTCACCTGTCTTAGACTCTGCAGTCACTCCTAGCTTTTACTTTACTATCTTTACCTACTTCACTACCACAAGATAATTCAACTTGATTAAAAACAAAACCCCTCAAAACCAAAGAAATTAAGCCTCAGTGACTTTTCATTTTCATCCTTTCATTCCTTTCTCACTCATTTGCCAATTCTGTCAGAAATTGGCCCAGGATACAACTGAAACGTGCTGAATTCATCCTTTGAAGCTGGGAAAAGACTGAGGCCTCGTAGAAAGCACAGAACAATTCAGAATTCACCGTTAATGCATTGGGGAAGGGTAAAAGTTGATAAATACCTAAAAGTTTACAAGTGCATAGTTTAAATCCATTTTCGTTTGTCTTCATCTCTCTAAAGGAATGACTAAACTGTGGATATCAGGATGTGTAGTTTGTGTTATGGGACCAGATGTCACTTTGAGGAAACTGCTTATATTTTGATTAATATTCATAAAATTTTTCCTTTGTATTTTCTTTAAGCATTGATTAAGTGCCTACTTTATGCCCTAAATTTGTACTGTTGACCTATCCTCTTTAATTATAGCTCTAGGTATCTTTATCTATGTGCAGATATGTCTATTCTTCATATTGAAAACTCTGCTCCTGGAGGAAATGCCACAGTGGAACATAATTTTGATTTGTTCTTTGAGAAGGCCCAGGATGTCAAGCCATTCTCTACTGTTGAGTGCCATCTTGAGGATAATGACACAAAGTGGCTTAACTGGGATGTTGCAACCATTCATGGATCAGAATTCTTAGATCTGAATTCTACCAACAACACTGAACAAGCATCTTAACCTGTGTCTCAGTTTTCTCATCACAAATGAGGACGATTTACCAGCCACATGTTGCCTGATTTTACACTAAGTACAAGGAACTACTAATGCTATCTTTAAATATCACAATTTATGGGAAGTTGACAAATAAAACTAGGAGCTAGGTAAAAGCAATCATGAATAATGATAATATTCTTGAATATATAATCCTGGCTAGCATTTACTGAATGTCTTCCTTAGGTTAGATGTTCTGCTATATTCTTTACATGACGTATTTTGTTTAATCCTTACCCCAGCCCTTTTTACTGACACTCTTATTGTGCTCAATTCACAAATGATGAAAATGGGATTCTTAAATTAACTGATTTGCACAGAGCCTCATGGTTAATGAATGACAGAGCTAGGATTATACCCAAGTCTGCTTTATATATATGATACGAAATCTTAACAGCTTTAAGATGCTTGTAAGAGAGTTGCGTCTGGAAATAATATTTTATAGGGAGAAGACTGTGTGTGTGTGAGAGTTAGAGAGACAGAGAGAGAGAAGACACAGAGGACCAAGAGCAGAGCGTATGGTATAGATATGGTCATTGTCTTCAAATTGATAAATAGTGGTTATAAGAAAAGGGATACCATGTTTTTTCCAAATGACTTCAAAGGTTATAACATTTAGGGTGAATAGGTTCCTGCCCATTTACACAGAACAATTTTATAATAGCTAAAGTTGCTCAAATGTGGGATGATTTGCCCATGGAGATAATAGTCTTTCTTTTTCTTCCTTTTTTTCTTCATTCTCTCTCTTTTTTATTTATTAAATAATAATTGTGTATGTTAATGCACTTATGAGGTTCAGTGTACTGATTTGATATACAATGTGAAATGCTTACATCAAACTGATTAACACAACCATCACCTTGCTTACTTATTTGTTATGGTAAGACAATTACACTCTTAATAGTTTTAAAATGTATAATTGTGTTATGCACATTAGATGAGGTACCTCCAAATATCCTCCTTCCTCCCAGTCTCTCCCCTCCTCTCCCCTTTCTCTCTTCTTCCCTCCTGCTTTGTGGACTATAGTTTGTATGACTATGTAAGTGATTATATATTGGTTTCATAATGGTATTGAGCACATTGGATAACTTTTTTTCCCATTCTTGAGATACTTTACTAAGAAGAGTATGTTCCAGTTCCATCCAGGTAAACATAAAAGATGTGAAGTCTCCATCTTTTTGTGGCTGCATAGTATTCCATGCTGTACATATACCACAATTTGTTAATCCATTCATGGGTTGATGGGAACTTGGGCTATTTCCATGTCTTGGAAATTATGATTTGGGCTGTAATAAACATTCTGACACAAATGTCTTTGTTGTAAAATGATTTTTGATCATCTGGGTATATATCTAGTAGAGAAATTGCAGGATTGAATGGTAGGACTACTTTTAGTTCCTTGAGTATTCTCCGAACTTCTTTCCAAAAAGGTTGCATTAGCTTGCATTCCCACCAGCAGTGTAGAAATGTTCCCTTCTCTCCACATTCATGCCAACATCTATAGTTGTGGGATTTTGTTATGTGGGCTAGTCTTACTGGAGTTAGATGATATCTCAAAGTGGTTTTGATCTGCATTTCTTTGATGATTAAAGATGTTGAGCATTTTCTTCATGTGTTTGTAAGCCATGCATCTGTCTTTATCAGAGAAGTTTCTGTTCAAGTCTCTTGCCCACATAGTAATTAGTTTGAGTTCTCTGTGGTTCCTAGTTATCAACTTTGTTAGAAGCATAACCTGCAAAAATCTTCTCCCATTCTGAAGGTTGTCTGTTTGCTTTTATTTACTGTTCTCTTGGCTGTGCAGAACCTTTTTACTTTGATCAGATCTCAGTAATGGATTTTTGGTGTTGCTTCAATTGCCTAGGGGTGGGGGTCCTCCTCATAAAATATTCTTCCAGGCCTATTTCTTCAAGTGTTTTCCCTGCACTCTCCTCTAGTATTTTTATAGTTTCTTGTCTTAAGTCTAAATTTTTTATCCAGTGAGAATCAATTTTTGTTAATGGTGAAAGGTGAGGGTCCAGTTTCAGTCTTCTATGGTCTTCACCAGCCAGTTCACCCAGCACCATTTGTTAAATAGGGAGTCTTTCCCACACTGAATATTTTTGATAGGTTTATCAAAGATCAAATGATGATAAGTAGCTGGGTTCATTTCTTGGTTCTCTATTCTCTTCCATATATCTACCTCTCTGTTTTTGTGCCAATACCATGCTGTTTTGATCAGTATAGATTTATAGTATAGCCTGAAGTCTGGTAATGTAATACCTCCCAATTTTTTTTCTTTCTGAGTAATGTATTGGCTACTCAAGGTTTTTTCTGACTCCATATAAAACAAAACATTATTTTTTAAGCTCTTTAAAGTATGACAATGGTGCTTTATAGGGATTGCATTAAATCTGTAAATTGCTTTGTGTACTATGGACTTTTTAACAATGTTGATTTATCAGTACTTTATTTTGTAATCGATACATAATATTTTACATGTTTATGGGATTCATGTATTTGTCACATGCATAGAATGTGTAATGATCAAGTCAGGATATTAGAGGTGTCCACACATTGAGTGTTTATCATTTCTATGTGTTGGGAACATTTCAAGTTCTCTCTTCCAGCAAGTTTGTAATATGCAAGACATTAACTATAGTCAATCTACTCTGCTACTGAACACTAGAATTTACATCTCCTATCTAGCTGTATGTTTGTACCTATTAATCAACCTCTACTCATCTCCACACTCACATCCATACACGTTTTCCAGCCTCTGGTCACTATCATTTTATTCTCTACCTTTATATGAATGAACTTTTTAGCTTCCCAATATGAGTGAGAACATGCAAGATTTGTCTTTTTGTGCCTGACATAGTTCACTTAACACAATGACCTCCAATTTCATCCATGTTTCAGCAAATGACATGGTTTCATTTCTTTTTATAGCCAAATGGTATTCCATTGTGTATACAACATTTTCTCTATCCATTTGTCCCTTGGTGGACACTTAGGTTGATTCCATATCTTTGCTGTTGTGAATAGTGCTGCAATAAATGTGAGTGCAGGCATCACTTTGATATACTGATTTCGTTTTCTTTAGATAAGTACCCAGTAGAAGGATTACTGGATTTTATGGTAGCTTTATTTTTTGTTTTCTGAGAAATCTCCATGGTGTTTTCCATAGCAGCTATACATTCCCACCAACAGTGTGTAAGAGTTCCCTTTTCTCTGCATCCTTGCCAGCAACTGTTATTTTTTTCAAAAAATAATAACCATTCTAACTACTATAAGATGATATTTCATTGTGGTTTTCATTTGAATTACCCTAATAATTAATCATTTTTTCATATGTCTATTGGCTGTCTGAGTTCTTTTGAGAAATGTCTATTCATGTCCTTTACCTCCTTTTAAAGGGGATTATTTTATTTTATTTTATTGCTTTACCATTAAGTCATTTGAGATCTTTGTATATTTTTGATATTCGTCCCTTGTTAAATAAATAGCTGGCAAATATTTTCTCCCATCCAACAGATTGTCTCCTCACTCACTTGATTGCTTCCTTTCCTGTGCAGAACCATTTCATTTTAATTTAGTTCTATTTGCCTATTTTTGTGTTGCCTGTGCTTTTAGAGGTCTTAGCCATAAAATCTCTGCTATGTCCTGAAGTGTTTGCCGTATGTTTTCCTCCAGTAGTTTTACAGTTTTGAGTCTTATGTTTTTAAGTCTTTACCCATCCTGAGTTTATTTTTGTGTATGGTGAGAGATAGGGGTCCAATTTTACTTTTATTCTTCTGTATATAGAATGTCCAATTTTCCTGGCACTATTTATTTAAGCAAGTGTCCTTTCTCCAGTTTATGTACTTGGCACTTTTGTCCAAAGTCATTTGGCTATAAATATATGGATTTATTTCTGGGTTCTCTATTGTGTTTCATTGATCTATGTGTCTTTTTTAATGCCAATACCGTGCTGTTTTGATTAGTATAGCCTTGTAATATATTTTGAAGTCAGATAGCATGATTCCTCCAGTTTTGTTCTTTGTGCTCAGAGTTGCTTGGCTATTTAGATTCCTTTGTGGTGCCATACAAATTTTAGTACTTTTTTCCTAATTCTGAGAAGAATGACTTTACTATTTTGATATGGGTCACATTGAATCTATAGATTGTTTTAAGTAGTGTGATCACTTTAATGATATGAATTCTTCTGATCTATGAGCATGGTGTATCTTTCCCTTTGTGTCCTCTTCAATTTTGCCATAAATGTTTTGTAGCATTCCTTGTAGAAATCTTTAAACTCCTTCATTAAATTTATTTCTGTATATTTTTGTATCTATTATAAATGAAATTGTCTTCTTTACTTTTTTCTCACCCAGTTCATTATTGATCTATATAAATGCTAATGATTTTCACACACTGATTTTTGTATTTTTTAGCTTTACTGAATTTGTTTATCAATTCTAAGTATTTTGGTGGAGTCTCTTGTTTTTTTCTGGATAGGAGATCATATTCATCAACAAAGAAGGACAATTTGACTTGCTCTTTTCCGGTTTGAACAACTTTTATTTCTTTCTCTTGTCTGATTGCTCTAGGTAGAATTTATAGTATTGTGTTGAATAGCATCCATGAGAATGGGTATTCTTGTCTTGTTCCAGGTTTTAGAGGAAAGGCTTTGAGCTTTTGACCATTCTGTCAACTGTGGATTTGTTACATATAACATATATGGCATTCATTTTGTTGAAGTATATTCCTTTTATAACTAGTTGAAAGTTTTTACCATCAAGCAATGTTAAATTTTATCAAATGCTTTTTCTGCATTTATTGAGAGGAAAATATAGTTTTTTATCCTCCATTCTCTTAATGTGATTTATCATGCATATTGATTTGCATGTTGAAGTAGTCTTGCATCCCTGAGATCAGTCACTCATGATTACCAAGTATTATCTTTTTGACATGCTGTTGGATTTCATTTGCTAGTATTTTGTTGAGGACTTTTGTGTACATATTTATCAGGGATATTGGCCTGTAGTTTTCTTTTTCTTTTTCATTTTTGTCTAGTTTGGGTCAGGATAATATTTGCCTTATAGAGTTAGGGAAAAATTACCCCCTGTTCAATTTTTTGGAATAGTTCAAGGACAATTGATATTAGTTCTTCTTTGAAAGTTTAGTAGAATTCAGCAAAGAAACCATCTGATTCTAGAATTTCCCTTGTTAGGAGACTTTTTATTACTGCTTAAATATTATCACCTGTTTATTGTTCTATTCATGTTTTATACTTTTTCCTGATTTATTCTTCATAGATTATATGTTCCCAGGATACTTCCAGGTTTTCTAGTTTGTCAATGTATAGTTGTTCATAACAGTCTCTGATAATCTTTTGTATTTCTGTGGTATCAGTTTGTAATGTCTCATTTTTTGCTTCTGATTTTATGTATTTGGGTCTTCTCGCTTTTTTTCTTGGTTATTCTAGGCTTATGTATTTTGATATCTTTTCAAAAAACCAACTTTTTGTTTGGTTCTTTGTATTATTGTTTATTTAGTCTCCATATTGTTTAATTTTGTTCTGGTCATTATTATTTCTTTCATTTTACTATTTTTTCATTTGATTTATTTATGCTTTTTCTAGTTCCTTAAGATCCATGATTAGTTTGTTCATTTGAAATCTTACTAGTTTTTTGATGTAGGCACTTAATTACTATTCATCTCCCTCTTAACACTGTTTTTGTTGTATTTTAGTTTTGTATATATATCATATCTTATTTTCATTTGTATTCTGAATATTTTTTAATTTTATCCTTAATTTCTTCCTTGATCTTGTGGTCATTCAGAAGCATTTAATTTTATCCTTAATTTTTTCCTTGCTTCTGTGGTCATTCAGAAGCATTTTGTTAATTTCCATGTGTTTGTACAGTTTCCAAATTTCCTGTTGTTACTGATTTCTATCTTTATTCCCTTGATATTTGAGAAGGTGTTTAATATAATTTTGATTTTTAAAAATTTGTTGAGACTTGTTTTGTATCTTAACATATGGTCTATCCTGCAGAACGTTCTATGGGCTGATGAGAAGAATGTATATTCTGTAGCTGTTGAATGAAATGTTTTATATGTCTGTTAGGTCCATTTGGTCTAATGTACAATTTAAATCCAACATTTGTTTTTTAATTTTCTGTTTAGATAACCAAACACTGAGAGTGGGGTGTTGGAATCTCCAACTGTTATATTGGAGTCTATCTCTTCATTTAAATGAAATAATATTTGCTTTATATATCTAGATGCTCTGGTATAGAGTGCTACAGCATTCAGTGTAGATATATTTAGAATTGTTAAATCTTCTTGCTGAATTGATACATTTATCATTATATAATGTCCTACTTTGTTTCTTTTTGCTGTTTTTTTAACTTAAAATTTGTTTTATCTGATGTGAATATAGCTACTCTTGTTCACTACTGATTTCTGCTAACATGGATTATCTTTATCACTCCCTCTTTTACTCCATATGTGTTTTTACAGGTGAGGGCAGCATATAGCTGGGCCATTAAAAAAAAATTAATCCAGTCTATATCTTTTAAGTTGAAAGCTCAATCCATTATACTTATATTCAAAGTTGTTATTAGTATCTGGGTTCTTCTTCCTGTCATTTTATCAATTGATTTCTTTTTTTTTCTTTCTTTTTTTTTTGTATATTCTTTGTTCCTTTCTTTCTCTCTTATTGTTTATTATTGTGGCTTGGTAGTTTTCTGCAGTGGTAATATTTAAGTCTTTTTTCTTCCTTGTTTTTGACTCTCTTCTACCAATGGGTTTCATATTTTTATATGTTTTCATGACAGTAGATATTGTCCTTTTGCTTCTGGATATAAGATACTCTTAATTATTTATTATATATTTTTTAATTGTTTTTTATTGATTATAACTTTGTATATTGATGCATTTATGAGGTTCAGGGTACTGCTTCAATATACAATGTGAAATGCTTACATTGAACTAAGTAACACATCCACCACAATTATACTCATTTCTTAATAGTTTTAAAATAGTTTTCACCATTGCATCATGAACATTAGGTGAGGTCCCCCCAAATACTCTCCCTCTTCCCATATACTCCCTCCCCTCCCACTTAAAAATATGTAAATAGACAAATTGGTTAACCAAAATAAAGAAACAAGCTTACGACTATAGATGTAAAAGACCTGGAAATTATTCTTTCTGGCATATAAAGAAACAAACAGAAACAAAGGGACTCTATCCTTCCAGATGATGTTTAAGCCCTGCCAGCATCCCCATCACTCACTCCCTGTCCCTCACTCAGATATTTGCTCTTGTAATAATCTTGTTCTTCTCGAAGTGACACAGTTCTCTCCAGAAGCAGGCGATGGGCTGTGTCCATGCCTCTCAGCACAAAGGAAGTGATGGCAAAGGTCCCTAGGTGTAGCATCTCGTGCAGAGCCCAGGAAAGAGGTTTGAACTATTACATAACCCTTATTACTCATGAGCACTGCCAGATAAATCACCCAGTTAGGCCCCCAGTGCCATGTTTCTTCTGCCCTGCTTTAATCTGATCTCCTGTGAAGCAATGCCCACCCTGTCATTAAAATAAATAAGAAGACCATTACTGACTTTCAGTTTCTTCACAGCAAAATAAGAACACACACACACACACACACACACACAAATACACACACTATATAAGACCAGTGGCACTGAGGATTTAATCAGCTGTCTGACAAGAAGATATTTAATTAACTCTCATACCTGTCTCTCCCTGCATGAGACAAACAAATCAAGGAGCTTTGGAAGAATAATTAATTCAAGGTGTAAAAGCAGCATCGGATTAAAAAAAAAACAAACACAAAACCCAAAACTGAGAGGCAGAAGCAGTTAAGAATCTGGAGTGTGTGATTATCATGGGTTAGGAGCCTCAGGACGCTGGCTAAGAGGCTTTTGCCATCAAGCATGCCTCTATGGTTGGGACTAGCTAGTTCTGATTCACCAAAATAGATACATAACAAACCCCAGGGCCTAATATGGGGCCACATCGGAAGATAGATGTGAGTCTTTGAAAAACTGGTGCATCCAGAGTATTAAAGCAGCTCCTCCACCTCACCTTTGCAAGTGTGTATCTTGGGACTTATTTCCTCAATGGTGAGGGTGGGTTTGAACTATTAACAAGGAACCACCGGGTGTCCCCCAAGTCACCCTGAAGTTACCGTGCCTAATGGGAAAGTGTAGCTAAGAATATTTTTATTTACTAAATATTCATTACAAAATGTTACAGAGAGGTGGCCAACATGTGGAGAATATTTTACAAATATTTTATATAATCTCGTAATGGGTATTTTGTACATAAAGATGTGTTTGGTTACAATTTCCTATTTTCTCTGTGGATGGCAACTTTAGGAATGACTTGGGTGACTTCTCTTTGTCAGTTAGCCTCTCTCCCTGTTGTTAATTGACCTGCTGAGAAGAGGTAACTTATTTGATTGAAAAATTTGGAAAAAGTACCAGAGAGTGCTTAGTTCTACCCTCCTGCTCTTCACTTTTGGATAGATCTTGTGAACAGGAAGCTTCTACTTCCTGCTGGGTGGATCCTTACCAGAGAAGCCTTTGATTTTCTTTTTTCTGCTGTCATGGGGGATGAAGAAGTCACAAGACCATTGTATCACAGGTAGTAAGTCACATTCTCTAGATTTGCTTTGTGTTTTAGCAATAAAGCCGCTGTTTTATTCTCTAACTTTCTCATGTCTATATCTTCTAAAGCAGAAATTCCAATCCAATACCACAGAGTTTAAGCCAATATTTCTCCTTTCCTTATTTGTGCTTTTTTCCCCCTCCAATAATGAGAAATATGGTTTTCATTAGTCATAGTATATTACTTATAGGTTCGATCCTAGTGTACACACAAAGTTGTTCAGAATTGCTAAATCATACTTCTGTGAAGTGCAAATTTACTAATTAGAGGATAATATTTGTATATAGTTCTTTTTGTCTTTAGCCTTATGGATCATATAATCAAAAGCTATTTTCTAAACTTATTTAAATAAGTCATTTTTTCCCTTACTTATTTCAATATTCTCATGTCATTTATTTGTGATACAGTTGTTAAAATCATCATTAGGCGGTCAGCACAGTAATAAGTGTAATAGGTAAGAATCCAGGGTAGATGATAAAATTAGTGGAGAAATGTATGATGAGAAAAAGGGCATTTGCATAGTCACAAAATATCTTATTGTGAGACATTCATTACAAAGAAAAAAATAGTCACCTTACGGTGGTGAAATCTGGCAGGCCCCCCAAAATTAGTATTGCTGATGACAAGTCATAACTGCATCCTGTTTTCCCTGTTACAATTCACCGAGGTGACCTCATCACTGGAGTGGCCCCCTGGCCAAAAATACAGAACCTTGATTTAATCATCAGAAAATAGCCAACACCAGATGGGGATAGAGAGGGACGTCTAAGTAATAACTGGCCAGCACTCTTCAGAAGTGTCCAGAGCATGGACAAGAAAGACTGAGCAATTATCTCAGGTTGGAGGTCCCTGAAGTGACTTGAAAATGAAATATGGTACACTGCTAATCCCAAATCCTGAATTGGATTCTGGACCAGAAAAAGGACATAAATGGGAAAGCTGATGAAATTTTGATAATGTTTATACATTAGTCAACAGTTTGTAGATTTGAATTACATCAATGTTAATTTTCTGGTCTTGATATTTGTATATAGGATGGCTGTGTGAGGTATACAGAAAAGCTGGATGAAGGAACTCTGTATTATTTTTAAAACTCTCTGACAAGTCTAATACTATTTCAAAACAAAATTTTAAAAAACGCTATACTCAATCCTCTAATGAACACCCTTGTGTAGATATTCTTACCCTTATTTCTTAAATGAGGAAACTGAGACCCATAGAGAAGGCACCTACATTAAAATTACTAATGAGAGGCCAGAACCACGTCTATTTGACTACCATGAGCGAGCTTTTTCCAATATGGCACACTGCTAAATCTTCCCATGGTTGTTGAATGGAAAATCGAATGGGCCAAGCATCATCTCTTTCATTCATGGGCAAATGTGGCATAGGTGACAGCAACAGATATTGCTATTTAGAGGGATCACAGAAGCCAAGCGTATTTATGGGATATAGGATAGTGACTGAGGAAACAAACACTTTCAAATTTACCTAGAATTAAAATTATCTCACCAGTTTCATTAAAGGAAACAATAATACTTCTGGAATCTTCAGGCTCTACATGAGATGACAAATTCCTTTAGTGACAGGGCAGGTGTTGGTCTCCCTGACCTTGGATAGCTAACATTTTTCAGGTCAGGTCTTTATGATGTCCCAGACCTTGTGCTCAGAGCTTTATATACAGCACTGCATTTCATCTTCACAATCTTCCGTGGTTAGGAAACGGCAGAATCTCCATCACTGAAGGAAGGTATGTGATGGGTAACTTGCCCAGTGGGAACTCTGAATTTAGGCTTTCCATCTGATGACAGAGACCATGTTCTTCCAAACCGCACAGAATTCTCAGTGGAAACTGAGGAAAAGTACATTTGTCTGTATGTATCTACCATCTTCATCTCTTCCTCCTTGGGTCTCTCTGTAAACTTAGTGTGCTTCTAGGGACATAATTATGACTGCTAGTTTCTTGAAAAGGCCAGGCAGTAGTCCTCAGGGTGCATTTTTCCACTGCACACCATGCAAGCATAGGTCTTCAAGCTCTGTCATTTATTGCTATAGATTTCCTATATTTTCAGTTGTGTTCTTTTTGGGGGATGGGTAAATCCGATTTTAGGCCAATAAAGGGTTAATAGAATGATGTCAGTGTAATTACTCATTATAAAACATCTCCCTCTTGGTTGTGGCCTCATTTGTAGAAAAAACCCAAATCTCCTGGGGTAGGGTGACAGAGGAAAGCTGATAAAGGAAGGGAGAGCTGCCTGTTCTTTAGCAATTTTGATCACAAGCAGAAAAAGCATGTTACTTGTCAAAGGCACTATTAGGAAACTCACTGAAAGATAAAAAGTGGAACTAAAAAAAAAAAAAAAGACAAAAACAAAAAAAAAACAAACCGAAAAACCCAACCCACACACAACAATCTGCTCTGCTTTTCCCATTGCTCAGGAATGTTTATATTTGCTTGTTTAAAACGGCAGCTTGAAATCTAAGACAGAAAATGCCTGGCAGACGCTAGCCTTTGTTTTCTACTCTGAGCCCACTGTATAAGCACCTATTATATATATGTAACTCTTGCCAGCAATCTGTCTTCCCTGCTCCAAAGTGGCTTGATAGTGCCATGAATATAAACCTTAGAACTCAAAGTTGTATCTTAACTGCAAGGAAAAAATAAAAAGGTAAGGCAGAAAGGAGATTGTAATAATAAATATGTACGTGGGATTGTCTTGTACCTAAAGCAAAGTAAATTTGGTTTATACCTAATCTTCATTACACAGACATTATGTGGAAGGGGCTCTGGTTGACGCTTGGCTTTTATGCAGCAAAAAGACTTTATGTAGCTTAAGCTGTTAAAATCTTGGATACAAATGACAAGTTTTGGGTTTTTTACCCCATCGTTGAGGCATCATACATTGACTTCCTTGATTTCTAAGTCACCACATCTGTTTTTGTTCGGCTGCGTTGCTGCTAAATAAAGCTGGATAAAAAACCAAGATCAGGGAAGAAAATACCAAGAGATCTGTGTGCTTAATATTTGAGACAGCTTTCTACCTGAAACCACCCCAAAGTGGATGGCAGAAAGACGCTGGACTCCAGTTAGATCTCTGCCCCTGACTAGCTTGGATTCTTGAGAAGCTTCTTGTGAATTTCTTTTCCACCAGTTTCATTGCATTTTATTCTTTAGTTCTATTAGTATTTTCCTAAAAAACAAAGGTAATCATATTGTTTTCCTGTGGAGGACCGTCTTTTAATTACGTGCAATCAAGAGATGAAATCAGGAATTGTTCATATAGACATATAAGGCCCTTTACAACTGTGTTATAAACATCCTTTGGAAACTCTGTCTTATAGGCTTTCCTGGGATTGTACCATTTGTCTTTTTCTGCCTGAGGGGCAGCCTTTGGAAGATGGAATAGAATGATCAGGAAGTTATTAGCAGGATCAACATGATTCCTTTCCTAGAGTTTGTGCTAAAGAATCTGGGGGGGAAATCGTCCAAGCATTCATAGAAAAGTCGGTGGGCAGGCACAGAGGCAGCTTTGAATTCACAGTGCGGTGTGAAAGAATATTTGCTGTCCATCTTTCCAGTGCTGATTGGGATTCCAAATGACCTGCTTGGTTCAAGTTCAGGGTCCTTGGTTTTGCTCTGATTCCTGCTCCTTCTTAGTCTTGATGTTTGGCTGTGCCTGTTCTTCTGGGCCCCAGATACACAACTAAGACCCTTGTTGACTTATTCTCATGTCTAACCTTAAAACACAGTCTTCATAATTTAAGGTACCTACAGTAGATCCTTGAACAATCCAGACATTAGGGGCACTGCCTTGTCCTGTATAACTTTTGACTCATCTAAAACTTAACTGCTAATAGCCTCCAGTTGACCAGAGGCCCTATCCATTATATAAATTATCAATTCACACATATTTGGGGTATTACACACATTGTATACTGTATTCCTATGATAAAGGAAGTTAGAGAAAAGAAAACATTGTTAAGAAAGTCGTAAGAAACAGAAAATATATTTACTATTTTTTAAGTGCAAGTGGGTCATCATAGAGAGCTTTCATGCTCATCTGGACACTGAGCAGGTGGAGGAAGAGGAGGTATGGGGGTGGCTCTTGCTTTCTCAGGGTTGCAGAGGCAGGAAAACATCAGTGTCTAAGTGAACCTGTGCAGTCAACCCTGCATTATTGAAGGCCAATGTCATGAGTATAGTGAGCTCATTGTTACCCAGTCATCATTGTCACCACCAACCCAAGTTCCGACCCTAAACTGACACTTACTTAGTCTTTTTAAAAATTCCAGATCAGGTATGATGTCCCTTGAAAAACTCAGGGAGAACTTGATTTAGCTTTATTTCCCTGTGTAGTTTGCTCATGTCTCTGTCAGAACATGTAGGAAGCTCCCAGGGCTGTCACCACAAATGGCCACAACTTGGTGACCTGAAACAGCATGCATGTGTGCTCTGGTAGTTTTGGAGGTCTGAAGTTCAAAATCAGGGTGTTGGCAGGGCCATCGGCCCTCAAAGACTCTAGAGAAGGACACTTTATGGTCTCTTCTGGCTTCCAGTCGTTTCTGGCCTTCCTTGGCTTGGGTGGCATTGTTCCAGTCTCTGCCTACCTGATCTCATGGCTCCCTTCTCTGGGTCATTCTGTGGCTTCTCCTTTTCTGTCTTTTTTTTTATTTTGATTTTTTACTGTTTTTAAAAAAATTTCAGAATATTATGGGAGTATAAATGTTTCAGTTACATAAATTGCTTTTGTACGGTTTGAGTGAAAGTTATAAGTGTGCCCATTACCAGGACAGTGTGGATTGCACCTGTTAGGTGGGAATTTGTCCCTCCTGTCCTTCCCTGTCCTACATGCTTATTTTCCATTGAGTTTTATTACCAAATGATGGATGAGTTCCAAATTAATAGTGAGTACATAGAGTATTTGTCTTCCCATTCTTCTTTCCATTCATTCACTTAGAAGAATGATTTCTAGTTCCACATGGGTGGTTATACAAGGAGTTAGTTCACTGCTGTATCTTTTTTTATGGCTGAAAACACTCTTTATTGGACTGAGGGACCATCCAAATCCAGGATGATCTCATACAGAGATCCTGAACTAATTACATAGGCAAAGATTCTTATTAAAAAAAATCACACTCTGCTTATCTGGGTGAAAATATCTTTAGGGGACCACCCTTTCACCCACTACAGAGCAGTCACCACATTATTTTGTAATTCAGTTGCATGTCTTTCTTTGAGATGCCAGTCCTTCAAATTTAGGATGCAAACTTCATTTTCTTTTGAGCCCTGGTATTTAGCAGTATCTGGAACACAGTTGAAATTCAATAAATGACATGTGGAATAGATGGGAAAAAACCACCGAACATTTCTCTATCCATTTCTAGGCTTTAATTTCCTAATCTTTAAAATGAAAGGGTTATATTCTCTTTTTTGCTCCCTTTCAACATTTGATGAATAGAACAGGCATGAGCCCTAAAATTAGCGCCTTTCAGCCTCCCCAGAATAACTTTCCAAAGGATCATCCCTTTTATTTGTTGATGATTTAAAATAAATAGCTTCAGAAAAGAAGGCAGTCCTTAAAGTTTTTTTAAAAAATGTGTTCTATTCTATGCTTGCTTTGCAGGTAAACCCACACTCAGGGTTAGCTGTAGACACTCAGTATCCTCATGGAGACATCTGGATATGATGAGTCAAAATAGATAACAACGTGTTTATGGAAATAAAGTAGAAAAAGATTAATTAAATTAAATACAGTCCATGTCATGGATGTCACGGTGTTCAGTCCAGATTGTGCCTTTAGTACTGAGGCAAACAGTCCACCAACTGCTGGGTGTATTGGCAGACGAAGACTCTCACATGAGTCACTTTCAGTACAGTCAGTAGAAGAGAAGTTACTTATTAAATTGGGATCTTTGCTGGGGATAAACCTAACCAATGATAGATCAGTGTGGTGGGAAATGGCAGGGGGTCAAAAGGCCCAACCTTCTTGCCTCAGGACAGGACCCTTTTGAGGGTAAGACGTGGTACATCTTGACACCAGAATCCGCTGGGATCAGAATTTCACTCAAAACCTTCCTTCTACCATCCTATTTCCAGTCAGGCAACCCGAAAGCAACCTCCAGTACTTACCTTCAGTACACATCTCTCGCCAGACAAAATCCATTTCCCTCAGCACTACACGTACACCTGTAGTAGAAAATCATTTAGTACATTTTGTTCAGTCTTACTCTTCTACCAAAGTTTCTATTTATTTATTTAAATTGACACACTGTAGTTGTAAACTTGGTGTTTCCATGCGTATCTATGTCACATCTGAGCCAGTTGGGGCTGCTCATGTATATATCACCTCAGACATTTATTATTTCTTGCAGGTGAGAACATTTAAAAGCCTCACGGTTAACCATAGTTCTATCCTTTGCAATAGAACATCAGAATTTATTTTCCCATCTAATTACAACTTCGTAGCAGTTGACACACCCCTCCTTGTCTAGTAACCATGGTTATACTCTCTACTTACGTGATATCGACTACTTTTTGTTTCAACATATGAGTGAGATCATCCAGTATTTTGTCTTTATGTGCTTGGCTTATCTCACGTAACACATTATGCTCCAAATTTACCCATGTTCTCACAAATGACAGAATTTCATTCTGTTTTATTACTGGAATAGAGTTCCACTTTCTGGGTGAGTGAGTGTGTGCCAAATCTCTTTATACATTGATCCATTGTTAAATATGTAAGTTGATTGCATATCTTGTCTATTGTAAATACTACTCAATGCTGCAATAAACATGGGAGGGCAAATATCTGTTTAACATGCTGACTTATTTCCTTTAGGTATATTCATAGTAGTGATATTGCTGGACCACATGGTACTATTTTCCATATGGGTGTACAACCCTACCAATAGTATGTAAGTGTCCACCTTTTTCCAGATCTTCATAAACACTTTCTTTAGTCTTTTTGATAGCAGCCATTCTGGTGAGAGTTAGGTGTTATCTCATTGTGGTTTTGATTTTCATTTCCCTAGCGATTGCTGATGCTGAACATGTTTTCATACACCTTGAGGCCATTTGTTCATTTTCAGTATCGACTAAGGTCTTTTGCCTATTTAAAATCAAGTTATTTATTGTTTTGCTGTTGAGATGGTTAGGTTCCTTATATATTCTGAACTTGTCAGGGATAGTTTGCAAATATTTTCTCCCATTCTGTAAGTTGTATTTTTATTCTGTTTGTAGTTTCCTTTGTTATACGAAAGATTTTTAGTTTGACATAATTTACTTGTTTACTATTTGTTTTTGTTGCCTATGCTTTAGAGGTAGTATTTTAAAAATACTTGGAGAGCTCAATACCATGAAATACTTCCCCCATCTTTTGTCTTACTAGTTTTAAAGTGCCAGGATTTACAGTTATGGTTTTAATCCATTTTCAGTTTTTTTTTAATATGGTGAGAATTAGGGGTCTAGTTTCAGTCTTCTTCATTTGAATATATATTTTTTTCTAGCACCATTTATTGAAAGACTCTTTTCCACAATGTGTGTTCTTGACACCTTGGGTTAAAGTCAGTTATTCTCTAGGTGTGTAAATGTTCTATTTCTATATTTCTACATTCTCTATTTTATTCTATTGGCCTGTGAGTCTGTTTTTATACCAATATCATGTTGTTTTGGTTACTATAGCTTTGTAGAATATTTTGAAGTCAGATAGTATGGTATCTCCAGTTTTGTTATTTTTACTGATAATTACTTTTGAATTACTTTGGTAAAAATTTTAGAATTTTTTTCTACTTAGGTAAAGAATAGTCACTTGATAGAGAGTGCATTAAATGTATAGATTTCTTTGAGTAGTTTTAACTACTATCACTTTGGCCATTTTAACAATATTAATTCTCTTCTAATCCATAAATATGGGATATCTTTTCATTTGTTTCTGTCTTCCTTTTAATTTCTTTCATCAATTTTTTTTATTAAATCATAGCTGTGTACATTAATGCAGTCATGGGGTACAGTGTGCTGTACCTTGTAAGATGGACCATAGGTGTGGTCCCATCAATCACCCTTCCTCCACCCATCTTCCCCCCTCCCAGCCCCGCCCTCTCCTTCTTCCCCATATTCTTGGGCTATAATTGGGTTATAGAAAGCTTTAAATTAGTTTTATAGTAGGGCTGAGTACATTGGTTACTTTTTCTTCCATTCCTGAGATACTTTGCTAAGAAGAATATGTTCCAGCTCTATCCATGTAAACATGAAGGAGATAAACTCTCCATCTTTCTTTAAGGATGCATAATATTCCATGGTATACATATACCACAGTTTATTGATCCATCCATGGATCAATGGGCACTTGGGCTCCTTCCATGACCTAAGAATTATGAATTGGGCTGCAATAAATATTCTGGTACAAATATCTTTGTTGTAATGTGATTTTTGGTCTTCTGGATATATGCCTAGTAGAGGAATTGCAGGATCAAATAGCAGGTCTATTTTTAGATCTTTAAGTGTTCTCCAGACGTCCTTCCAAAAGGAATGTATTAGTTTGCATTCCCACCAGCAGTGTAGAAGTGTTCCCTTTTCTCCACATCTACACCAGCATCTCTGATTTTGGGATTTTGTGATATGGGCTAATCTTACTGGAGTTAGATGATATCTCAAAGTAGTTTTGATTTGGATTTCTCTGATGGTTAAGGATGATGAGCACTTTTTCATTATCTGTAGGCCGTGCACCTGTCTTCTTCAGAGAAGTTTCTCTTCAAGTCCTTTACACATGCAACATACAATTTTAATGAAATCCCTATTACAGCTCCATGGTTATACTTTAAAGATCTCAAAAAAATAATACTTTGTTTTATATGGAATCAGAAAAAACCTCAAATAGCCAAGACGTTACTCAGAAATAAAAACAAAACAGGAAGAATTATGCTACCAGACCTCAGACTATACTATAAATTGATAATGATCAAAACAGCATGGTACTGGCACAAAAACAGAGAGGTAGATGTGTGGAACAGAATAGAGAACCAAGAGATGAACCCAGATACTTACTGTTATTTGATTTTTGTTGATCTTTTGAATTTTTTGTCTCCATTTTGTTTATAGGTCCAATGATATCTATTAATTCTTTTCTCCTACAAACTTTGAGTTTAGTTTGTTCTTGTTTTTCTAGTTCCTTAAAGTATATTAGGAGATTTTTTATTAGAAACCTTTTGTCTTTTCTGATATAGGGTTTTATTGCTACATGCTTCCCTCTAAGAACCACTTTTACTATGTGCAATAGGTTTTAGTATGATGTGGGTCCTTTCTTATTTGCCATAAGAACATTTTAAATTTCTTTTATTATTTTATTTACTTTTTGAGACAGAGTCTCACTCTGTCACTCAGGTTAAAGTGCAGTGACATCAGTCTAACTCAAGGAACCTTCCTACCTCAGCTTCCTGAGTAGCTGGGACTATAGGTGCCTGCCATGACACCTGGCTAAGTTTATCTATTTTTAGTAGAGACAAGGTCTTACTCTTGCTCAGGCTGGTCTTTATCTCCTGAGTTCAAGGCATCTTCCCCCTTAGTCTCCTAGAGTGCTAAGATTATAAGCATGAGCCACTGTTCCTGGCCTTTTAATTTCTTTACTGACATATTGATTGTTTAGGAGCATGTTGTTTAATTTCCATATATTTGTCAAGTTTTCTTTCTTATTGATGTCTGGTTTTATACTATCATGGTCAGACAAGATACTTGATATGATCTCTACCTTATTAAATTTGGTAAGACTTGCTTTGTGGCCTAATATGTGATCTAACCTAAAGAAGTTTCCATGTGTAGTTGAGAAGGAACGTTGTTGGGTGAAATGTCCTGTAAGTGTCTGCTAGGTCCACTTGATCTGGGGTACAATTTCAGTCTAATGTTTATTTGTTTGTTGTTTTGTTAAATGACCTGTCTATTGTTGAAAGTGGAGTGCTGAAGACTTGTACTTTTATAATACTGCAATCTCTTTCCCTTTATGTTTAATAATATTTCTTTTATCTATCTGAATGTTGCAGTGTTATATTTACAATTGGTATATCTTATTGAATTGATTCCTTTATCAGTATATAAGCTTTATTTATCTCTTTTTACAGCATTTGACTTAAAGCCTATTTCACTTGATATAAGTATGGATACTAATGCTCTCTTGATTACCATTTGAATAAAGTATCCTTTACCATTTCTTCACTTTTAGTCTTTAATGATGAGGTGAGTCTCTTGTAGGTAGCATATAGTTAGCTCTCCCTTGTTAAAAAATTCATCCAGCCACTCTATATCTTTTTGCTGGAGAATTTAATTCATTTACACTCAAGATTTTTATTGATGATCAGTTATCTTTCAACTCAAGGTTATTTTTGATAGATAAACTGCCATTTTGTCAATTGTTTTCTGAGTGTTTTATAGCTCCTTTGTTTCTTTCTTTCTCTCTTATTATTACCTCTGTGATTTGGTGGTTCTCTATGGAGCTAAGTTTTCTTTCTTTTCTTTTTTTCTTTGTGTATCTACTTTAAACTTTTTCTTTGTGGTTTCCATGAGTCTAATATAAAGAGTCTTGTGGCTATTTTAGCCTACTTTAAGGTGATAGCAACTTAATTTTGGTTACATAATAATACTACAGGATTTTTTCATTTATCCCCCAATTCATATTTATGTTGTCTTAATATTTGTCTTTATCAATTACATGTTTCTTAGCTACTAAGGTAGCTGTTGTTGAGCTGTTTGGATTTAACCTTTCATACTAAAGGACTGAGAGCTTTATATAGCACCATTACATAACTGAAGTATTTTGAGTTAGATTTATGAATTTAATTCTATTGGAAGTTTTATAATTTCCTGTGTTTTCATTAAAGTAATTATTGTATTTTTGTTTCTAATTGTAGTACTCCCTGAAGCACATCTAGGAAGGCTGGTCTAGAATTGATAACTTTCCTTATCTTTTGCTTGTCTGTTCTTTATTTCTAAAGGACAGCATTGTTAGATGTGTTATTTTTGACTATCATTTTCTTTGAGTATTTGGATATATCATCCTATTCTCTCCTGCCCTTCAAGGTTCCTGCTGAGAAATCTGCAAATAGTCTGCATATAAGGGTTTCATAATCTGCATATAAGGATTCCCTTATATGTGAATTGATACTTTTCTTTTGCATCTTTTAGAATTCTTGTCTTTGGCTTTCGACAGTTTGATTATAATGTGCCTTTTTAGGTTAAATATAATTATGAATTTTTGAGCTTCCTAAATCTGGTTATTTTTGTGATATCTGTCTCTTTATTGAATTTCTTATTTGTTTTTATTGGTAATTATCCTCTTTATAAAATTGAGTTTATTTTGTTTATAGCCAAACATAAGTTGTGTCTTCATTTATTGTAGTCCTTTAGTTCCTCAGAGAAGGTTTTTGGTTTTTTTAAATGCAAACATGGGGTACAGTGTGGTGTTTTCATATACAATTTGAAATGTTTTCATCAAACTGGTTAACATAGGGAGATTGGTGGGATCACCTCTATGGTTTATCTTACAAGGGTACAAATGATTCTTTCTAAAAGTAGAATATAAATGTCTTAACACAATAACTAAGAAAATGACATGAAGACTATATTGAATTTCTTATTCAGATCATGAATTGTTTTTCTGATTTTCTTGAATTATTTGAGTATTCTCTTGTATTTCACTGTATTTCCTTGAGACCATTATTTGATTTTGTTTACAGGCATTTTGCAAATATCATTTCTTTGTATGATGTTACTAGAGACTTATTGTATTCTTTTGAAAATTTCATGTTTCTTCACCTTTTCATGTTTCTTGTGTCCCTACATTAATATCTGTGCAGCTAGTAGAAGAGTTACTTTTTCCAATTTTATGGCATGGCTTTCATATAACATCTCTTTCCTATAAATGGATTAGTCCTATTATAGGTGTGTCATATGGTGTGTTGGGTTTGGTTCTTGTTGGACCCAGTAGTGTGGTGTTGTACAATTTCTTTAGGCATAATACTCATTAGTGATGTCTGGGATTGCCTCAGTGATTGAGGCTACAGGAGATTGTGATTATAGTAGTATAGTGTTGCTCATGGCAATAGAGTCAGGCTGGATGAGGGTGTGTCTTGTCAGGTGTCTGGCACTTTAGGGAGGTAAGGATGCTGCTGGAACAGCTCTTGAGCTTGGTAGTTATGCAGTGGTCTGTCAGTGAGACAGGGTCCCACCACAGCTGGGATCATAACAGGACCAGCTGTTGGGCCAAGTGTGAACGTGTGTAGGTATGATGAAGTCAGGCAGGTATGTGGCAGTCTGCCTGTGCAGGCAGTGTTGCAAAAAGACTGTGTTTAGTCTTATGCTTTACATCTACACTGTTTAACATGGTAACCACTAGCCACATATGGCTACATATATTTTCAATAAATAAAATTGGATAAACTTAAAAATTCAGCTCTTCATCCACAGATGAACAAATTTCAAGTGGCCACATGTGGCTAGTAACTATAATAGTGAACAGCACAGATATAGAATATTTTTATCACCCCAGAAATTTCTACTGTGAAGTGTCTTAGTCTGTTTGGGCTGTTTTAATGAGATGCCTCACACTGGTGGTTTAAATAACATAAATTTATTTTTCACCATTTGTAAAACTTAAAGTCTAAGATCAAGGTGCCAGCATGGTGATGTCCTGGTGATATTCTTCTTAGTGGCCTACAGATAGCTTCTTTCTTGTTATGTTTTCACATGTGGGGGAAAGAAAAAAAAGTAAGTTCTCTGGTGTCTCTTTTTATAAAGGAAGTGATTGCATCATAAAAGCCCCACTCTTGTGATCTCATTTAAAGCTAATTACATCCCAAAGGCTCCATTTCCAAATACCAATACACAGGGTTAGAGTTTTAACATGTGAATCTTAGGGAAACACAATTCAGTTCTTAGCATGCCTACAGCATGCTTTGGGGCAAAGAAGAATTTCACTTATACTTCCAAGCTTTTCCTCCATTCTTAACCCAACTTGGAATTATCCCTACAATCCTTGGTTGCTTTTTCTTCAGATTTACAGGTATTTTCCAAGACCGTGAATAGTGAACTCCTGGGTTGTTTATCAGTATTAACTATTTTATTGAAGAGGAAATATGTAGATGTAGATCTGTTGTATAAAAAATAGAATTAACTTTCCTTTGCCCCATGATAGAGATGATATGTGGGAGAATGGAGATGTTAGGACCAAGATATCTTCATTCTTTACAACAGGTGTGCTCTGTGAGTCCCTTCCAGTCACTCTTCTGAAAGAATTCTGATTCCTGTGGGCTGGCAAAGTGCACACAGCCACTTCCTATGCTGGGCATCTTTTTTAGGATCAGCTTCTACTCTTAGGGAAATCCTCCTCAGTTTCTTAGGATATGACATCTGTGCAAAACAAGTGGTGGGATTTGAGAAGCTCTGAAAAGACAGAAAGTGAAGCAACTCATTAGAAGGCCAAGAATTATAAGGACTATAGAATATAGAAATATAGAAAATGGGCTTGAGTTAAGAAAGAAAGTATACCCTAAGTTGCTTTTAATGATAAAGCTTCTCATCTATTTCAGGTGAAACTGGAAAGTAAGAGATATAATGTTCTGGATTTGAATCCTGGCTCTGTTCTTTATAATCTATTTGATCATGGCCTCAATGCTTTGTCTGTAATATAAAACTACAATGTACTTTAAATTAAATGGGGAAACATACAAGTTTCATTTGGTTTCATACCTAATACAATGTGGGCTGGCACCAAATATTTGCTCACCTTTTCTCTGTGCTATTCCATAAAACTCCACAGGAAATAACTTTTCTTAGCCATTCTCTTTAGATCTTCCTTTCATTTACTTTTGTTTACCTTTATCCAAAAGTATGAATAGTGAATTGTGTATTACCCTGACACTAAATTAGACTGGAATAATGCGATAAAACAAAAACCAGTTTCAATTTGGCCTCTGCAATCAAATGAGTGCAGCTTTGAACCCTAGCTTCATAGCTTACTTTATCCATAATCTTCATCAATTTAGATGTGGACTTTCCAAAGTCTCAGATTCCTCATACTTAAAGATAATAATTGTATTATCTTTAGGTTGTTGCAAGAATAAAGAAAAATAAGGCATGTGCCGTGCTTAGCTTTGTGTCTGCCAGAGAAAGGTGAAGATGAAAAGGGAACTAGGAAGTGAAGACGAGTGTGTGAAAATTGCAGACAACTGTAAAGTGGAAGTTGTTTCCATAGCTCCACAATTCCTCTAATCCCACTTTTGCTCCTTAACAAGATGAGGCCGTGTGCCACAGTTGCAGGTGCACTGGTTTGGGGGTTGTATTCTTTTCCTAGAGCTGCTGTAACAAACTGCCATAACGTGAGTGGTTTAAAGCAATAGAAATTTATTCCCTCCCTGCTTGTTTTGTCCTTGTGTTCCTGCCTCTGTGTCTCATCTTCTCTTCTAATAAAGACAACGGTCATGGTGGGTTAAGGACCCTCCCTGCTCTAGTTCATTAATCCAACTACTCTGCAATGAAACTACATCTATATGAAGTGACATTCTCAAGGACTGAGGGTTTTATTTTTAGGGGAACACAACTTTATCCGGGAGAGGGGTCAAAGTCTCTGGGGATAAATTTTGGTCTCTACCACCTTTGCCACTATCTAGCTGTGTTTATTTAGACTAGCTTTTCAAAAAACTCAATCCCCTTTCATTTTTCTCTAATTTGGGAAATAAAATACTCATTTCACTAAATGAAATACTTCATTTGATGTCTATAGCAGGTATTCACAAATTTTAGTAAACTTTTTTCACCCTCTTTTCTTTTGCCAGATTCCAAAAGGGAAAAAAGGACTGGCCTGACTTAAGACCTTACAATGTGCTTGGCTCTTTGAGAAACTATTTACATGTCATTTCATTTATTTAAAGTGTTGTAAAAATAGAAAAAATATTTACCCTCAAAATCAGACTTCAAATAGAGAATACCCACGTGGGTGTGAACACAGAAACACACACAATCATGCACACACAGAGAACAACATGTGTTTGTTTGGTAATATATCCTGATTAGCCAATATATAACTGGAAGTATTAGAATAAAAAATTTAGAGAGTTTAGAGAGTAATTTTATATTGTACTTTTGTTCTAAGTGAATCGTCTTTGAAACTATGTGGATTCTGCTCTGTCTCTATTTCATCAAGACGTTAAAAACAAAGACACAGAACCTCTAAACTTTGGTTTGGTTCATGATTCAGCAGAAGAGAAAACCAAAATAAACCAACATGAAAAACTCTACAAACTCAGTTCTGGAGTCACACTATTCAAGCTGCTTGTTATCCTTTCTAGTGCACAATGCAGCCCTATTTTAAGTCCCCAGTAATTATAACAGTCCTTTTAGCTTGTGTAAAGGATGAATGGTTTTCTTGTTATAGAATGATTATTTATTTGCTCTATTGCTTAGTGAGACTTGTCAGTGTCGCAGGAAATTGAAATCAAAATGATAATTTAAAATGTCCTCTTTGTTGTTGATTCATTTTTGACTTCCAATGAACTGTGACAAGAGCTGTAGACTTGTTTGTGCCTCCCGCACTAGTGTGTGTCCTCCTGAGAGATTAATGCCTGTGCATTCAACTGGGTGCTTATAGACTGGATCTCTATGTCATTGTTAGGTGAGAAGGTAGGAACACAATATAGTCTAAGATAAGAGCTGACTTGGACTAGATGCCTGAATGAAGCCAGAACAGTAACAGCCTTGTCCTGCTTTCAACACGATGTGTGTACATTATACCCATAGCATTTTGTTTTTAACAAAAGATCTCTGATGAAATGCATTGCACTGCAGAAAGTATATAGGACAATTGAAGGAAAACAAACCTGTCTGAAATACTAATATATACTTTGCTCCTTGGGGATACAACAAGAATGTTAATGCTGTTGAGTTTTGGGCCAATGAAAGCTTGAGGTCTTTTTTGTTTCTTTATTTCATATTAATATGAGAGTAAAATGATTAGGTTACATTGTTTGCATTTGTTGGGTAAAGATCAAGAGGTAGCTGGGCCATTTCTCCCAGGAGGTGTGCCATATACCTCAAGATTGTACTTACTAGGTGAGAACTCACCAAGTCCCCTCCCTCCACCATTCTCCCCAGCCCACTTGAATTTATTTATTTTATTATTTTTTAAACTAAATCATAACTGTGTACATTGAGGCCTTTATGGGGTTCAATGCTCTGATTGATATACAACGTGAAAGGCTTACATCAAATTGATTAACACATCTATCACCTCACATATTTGCTGTGGTAAGACAATTATACTCTTTTCTTAATAGTTTTGATATGCACCATTGTATTATACACATTAGGTAAGGTCCCCCCAAATACCCTCCCTTCTACCAGCCTCACCCCTCCCCTCCCTCTCTCTTCTTCCTTTCTACTTTCTGGACTATAGTTATGTTTTACTATTCATATGAATGTGTAGGTGATTATATATTGATTTTGTATTAGTATTGAGCACATTGGATACTTTTTTTCAGTTCTTTACTAAGAAGAATATGTTCCAGCTCCATCCATAACAGATGTGAAGTCCTTATCCTTTTTATGGTTTTATAGTATTCCCTGGTGTACATATACCACAATTTGTTAATCCATTCATGGGTCAATGTGCACTTGGGCTGTTTCTATGTCTTAGCAATTATGAACTGGTCTGAAATAAAAATTCTAGTATAAATGTCTTTGTTGTAAAATAATTTTTGATCATCTGGGCATATACCTAGTACAGGAATTGCAGGATTAAATGGTAGGCCCCCTTTTAGTTCCTTGAGCATTCTCCAAACTTCTTTCCAAAGAGGTCAGATTAGCTTGCATTCCCACCAGCAGTGTTCCCTTCTCTCTGCATTCATGCCAAAAACTGTAATTTGGGGGGTTTGTTATGTGGGCTAGTCTTACTGGAGTTCGATGATATCTCAAAGTGGTTTTGATTTGCATTTCTCTGATAATTAAGATGATGAGCTTTTTTTCATGTGTTTGTAGGCCATGTGCCTATCTTCTTCAGAGAATTTTCTGTTCAAGTCTCCTGCCCACTTAGAGATGAGATTGTTTTTTTCTTTTCTTATTGATTAGTTTAAGTTCTCTCTGGATTCTAGTTATCAGACCTTTGTTGGAGGCATAACCTGCAAATTCTCCCATTCTGAAGGTAGTCCATTTGCTTTACTTATTGTACTCTTGCTGTGCAAAAGCTGTCTAGTTTGGTCAGATCCCAGTAATGGATTTTTGGTGTTGCTTCAATTGCCCAGGGAGTCCTCCTCATAAAATTTTTTTCCAGGCCAATTTCTTCAAGTATTTTTCCCTGCACTTCCTTCTAGTTTTAGTTTCATGTCTTAAATTTAAATCTTTAATCCAGTGAGAGTCTATCTTAGTTAATGGTGAGAGGTGTGGGTCCAGTTTCTGTCTACAGTTGACCAGTCAGTTCATCCAGCACCATTTGTTAAATAGGGAATCTTTTTCTCACTTGAATGTTTTTAATTGGCTTGTCAAAGATCAAATAATGGTAAGTAGCTGAGTTCATCTCTTGGTTATCTATTCTGTTCTATACATGTACTTCTCTGTTTTTGTGTCAGTACTATGCTGTTTTAATCACTATCGATTTATAATATAGTCTGAGGTCTGGTAGCATAATTCCTCCTGCTTTGTTTTTTCTTTCTGAGTAGTACCTTGGCTATTAAAGGTTTTTTTCTTATTCCATATAAAATGAAGCACTATGTTTTTTAAGCTCTTTAAAGTATGAAAATTTTGCTTTAATAGGAATTGTAGTAAATCTGTAGATTGCTTTGGGCAGGATGGATATTTTAACAATGTTGATTCTTCCCAGCCATGAGCATGGTATATTTTTCCATTTGTTAACATCTTCAGCTATTTATTTTCTCAGAGTTTCATAATTCTCTTTATAGAGATCTTTGGCATTCTTTGTTAGGTGAATTCCCAGATATTTTATCTTCTTTGGCACTACTGTAAAAGGAATAGTGTCTTTGACTATATTTTCAGCTTGACTATTGGCATATACAAAAGCTACTGATTTTTAAGTATTGATTTTGTATCCTGAGACACTGCTGTATTCCTTGACCACTTCTAAGAGTTTTGTAATTGAGTCCCTGGGATTTTCCAGCTATAGGATCATAGCATCTGCAAAGAGTGAGAGTTTGATCTCCTTTGACCCTATTTGGATACCCTTGATCACCTTCTCTTGCCTGATTGTGATGGCTAAGACTTCCATTACTATGTTGAATAGCAGTGGAGACAGTGGGCAACCTTGCCTCATTCCTGATCTGAGTGGAAATGATTTCAATTTTACAGAACTTTGAAGGTCAACCTCAGAGTGTCTCTGGGTGGTGGCCAGTCCCAGATGCAAATTCTATTCAATTATATTGGGAAGTACAAACCCTGCTCAACAGAGAGGGATCCAAGGGTCTCCAACTGTGGAAGAAATCCTTAGTCCATTTTGTCCCACAACCCCAAGGGTATGGTACCTGATTCCCTCTGGTGAGCTACCTATTAAAGTCCTGTTAAAGTCCCAACTGGGTGTTAATGTCCCTGTTCCCCAGGCATTATCAAAGCCAGGAGTCTGGGACCCTACCTTCTGGGCTTAGTTTGTGCTGGGCATCCACACTCCTGCTTGCTGGCTCAGTTGGAGCTGGGGGTCCACACCCTCACCAGCCAGACTCAGTCCACACTGGCATCTGCATCTCTGCTTGCCAGCTCAGTTGGAACCAGGGATACTCACCCTTACCCAGAGGGCTCAGTCCACACCTGACAAGCCTCTGCTCACCAGCTCAGTTGGAGTCGGGAGACTACACCTCTGCCTGCCAGGCTCAGTCCAAACCGGCAAGCCTCTTCTTGTGGGTTCAGTTGGAGCTAGAGATCGTCACCCCAGCCCGCCAAGCTCAGTCGGCACCTGGTGACCACTCTCCCACTTATGGGCACTGTTGGAGTTGGAGGTTCTGCACCCTGTCCCACCAGACATAGCCTGAACCAGGGTCAACACGACTGCTGGCCAGGCAAAGTCATAATTGGGGACTGCACCTTCTCCCACTGAGTGTCCCTTTCTTCCTGTGCCCTCTTTCTTCCCTACTAGTCACAGATTCTGTCCTGATATTTGGTGGTCCACACTACCCAGAACTCTCAGAAAAAAGACAAAGCACTCTGGGCTCTGTAATGGGCAGAACTTCAGACCACCATGTGAGGGGGGAAGGGTAGACTGGGAGTTCAGAACTGTGGGGAAAATATTTGTTCAACTTTATGCTGGGGGTGAGGGTGGTGCCTAGGTTCACAAGTGGTACCATCCTTGAGAAGGAGACCCAGTATTCAGCAGCTCTCTCCAGTGAGGTAAAATGTTCCCTGCTTACTTGTAGAGAGCCTGTGGTGAAATGTTCCCTGCTTACTTGTAGAGAGCCTGTGGTGAGCCTCCCACTTGAGGGACAGGTCTCCCATCCTGTAGACGATAGACTTTATACCTGTAATTTGTTTTCTTAAATGCTCTTCCTTGGAGTCACAGCTTGCCAAACTTCCTTTGTTTTCATAGAGTCCAATTCTGTCCAGTTTCTTCCTCTGGTCAGGACCCTCTGCTAAGAGTTGCTACTAGTTGCCCATCACAAAAAAGGTGAGACCACAAAGAGCATATAAATTGCAGTCAATGCAAGACATGGCTCAAGACCAAATTGCTTCATGGCAAAACCTTGTGATTTAATGAACTTTGGAGAATGCCTTTGGAAGCTGATACTCTAAAATTTACGTGCTCCCCCCACTTGAATTTAATTGTGTTTTTCTCTCCTGTACACTTGTAGTTGAGAGCTTGAGTGCTATACTAATTTTATAATTAGTCAAAATTTTAGGAATTGTGATTTTTTACATAGACTCAAAATTGGCTTTTTCCCGATTCTCCTATTCTTGCATCATGGAAGTCAGTTAAAAATATTATGAAAATATATTTCTCATTGGTTTTTCTTACTAGCTTTCTGTCAATATCTTATGTTCAATAATTCATTTTATTTTATCTTTTTTTTATTAAATCATAACAGTGTACATTAATACTATCATGAGATACAGTGTACTGTTTCTCTATACAATTTGAAGTACTTTCATCCAACTGGTTAACATAGTCTTCATGTCTTTTTCTTAGTTATTGTGTTAAGATGTTTATAGTCTACATTTAGAGAGATTCACATGTACCCTTATAGGATGAATCATAGGCGTGATCCCGTGAGTTACCCTCCCTCCACCCACTCCTCCCCTCCCCTCCCTCTCCCCTCTCCCCATGTTCCTGGGCTAAAATTGGGTTATATCTTTCCTATGAAAGCTATAAATTAGTTTCATAGTAGGGATGAGTACATTGGATACTTTTTCTTCCATTCTTGGGATACTTTGCTAAGAAGAATATGTTCCAGCTCCATCCATGTAAACATGAAGGAGGTAAAGTCTCCATCTTTCTTAATTGCTGCATAGTATTGCATGGTGTACATATACCACAATTTATTGATTCATTTGTGGATCAGTGGGCTCTTGGGCTTCTTCCATGATCTAGCAATTATGAATTGGGCTTCAATAAATATTCTGATACAAATATCTTTATTGTAGTGTGATTTTTGGTCTTCTGGATATATACCTAATGCCAGGTCTATTTATAGTTTTTTCAGTGTTCTTCACATGTCTTTCCAAAAGGAACGTATTAGTTTGCAATCCCACCTGCAGTGTAGAAGTGTTCCCTTTTCTCCTTACCCATATCATCGTCTGTGATTTTGGGATTTTGTGATATGGGCTAATCTGACTGGTGTAAGATGATATCTCAAAGTAGTTTCTATTTGCATTTCTCTGATGATTAAGGATGGTGAGCATTTTTCATATGTTTGTAGGCCATGTGCCGGTCTTCAGAGAAATTTCTCTTCAAGTCCCTTGCCCACCCTGAGAGGGGATGACTTGTTCTCTTCTTGCTAATACGTTTGAGTTCTCTGTGGATTCTGTATTAAACCTTTGTCAGAGACATAACCAGCAAATATCTTCTCCCATCCTGAGGGCTGTCTACTTGCTTTACTTACTGTGCTTTTGGCTGTGCAGAAGCTTTTTAATTTGATCAGGTCCCAGGAGTGTATTTTTGATGTTGCTTCATTTGCTCGGGGTGCCCTCTTCGTAAAATTTTCACCCAGGCTGATTTCTTCAATTTTTTTTCCCTACACTTCTGTTATTTTTATACTTTCATGTCTTAAGTTTAACTCTTTAATCCACTGAGAGTCAATCTTAGTTAGTGGTGAAAGGTGTGGATCCATTTTCAGTCTTCTGCAGGTCACCAGCCAGTTTGCTCCCCAGCACTATTTGTTAAATAGAGAGTGTTTTCTCCACTCAATGTTTTTAACTGGCTTGTCAAAGATCAGATAACAGTAAGTAGCTGGGTTTGTCTCTTGGTTCTCTGTTCTGTTCCATACATCTACCTCTCTGTTTTTGTGCCAATACCATGCTGTTTTGATCACTATGGATTTATAGTATAGTCTGATGTCTGGTAGTGTGATTCCTCCTGCTTTGTTTTTATTCCTGAATA